>OVAN01005938.1:0-22388 GCA_900406275.1 Anastatica hierochuntica | reverse complement strand
ATTTTGAATTGAGATCCTTAACTATTCAAAAAAAAACAAAACAAAAAAAAAACAATTAAAAAGAGCTAAAGACTCCAAGCATGGTATCATGGATGGAGATGCTCTAAGGGACTTTTCTTTCTGGAAAGGGATGTCTAAAGATATCCAAAGCTTCATCAGGAGTTGTGATGTTTGTCAGCAATGTAAATATGATCATCAGCCTCTCCAGCTTTGCTTGAACCTCTACCTATACCTAATTCAATATGGACTAATCTATCTATGGACTTCGTAGACGACTTGCCTCTTTCATTTGGGAAAGCAGTCATCTTTGTGGTTGTTGATAGATTATCTAAAGCAGCTCACTTCATGGCCTTAGCTCACCCATACATTGCATCTTCTGTGGCTCAAGCCTTTCTGGATACAGTGTTTAAGCTTCATGGGTTTCCCAGAACTATTGTAAGTGATAGAGATGCGGTTTTCTTAAGTGAATTCTGGAGAGAATTGTTTGAGTTGCAGGGTGTTACTCTTAATTACTCTAGTGCTTATAACCCTCAAACGGATGGTCAATCTGAAGTGGTGAACAGAGGAATAGAGACTTATCTCAGGTGTATGTGTAGTGACAGACCATATTTCTGGTCAAAATGGTTGCCATTGGCAGAATTTTGGTATAACACATCATATCACTCTGTCATCCAGATGTCTCTTTATGAAGCTGTATATGGACGAGCACCTCATGACAATCTACCTTATCTTCCTGGAGAATCCAAAGTGGATATGGTTGGTAGATCCTTACAAGACAGAGAGAGTACGATTTTTGTTACTCAAGTTTCACATTTCTCGTGCTCAACACAGGATGAAAATCTATGCAGATAAGCATAGAAGTGAAAGAATTTTCAACATTGGTGATTTTGTGTATGTCAAACTTCAGCCTTATCGGCAACAATTTGTGGTATTGAGGCAGAACCAAAAGCTTTCTCCCAAATACTTTGGCCCCTATAAAGTGATAGATACTTGCGGAAAAGTGGCCTATAAGCTAGAATTACCAGTTGATTCCAGGGTTCATCCGGTCTTTCATGTGTCACAACTCAAAAAGAGAGTGGGAGATGTTTCTGTGTCCACATAATTACCATCGGTTTTGGTTGATGTAATGATCAAGGAACCAGAAGAAATATTGGAACGGAAGATGGTACAGAGACAAGGTCGTTCAGCCACTAAAGTGGTAGTGAAATGGTCGACATTGCCTGTTGAGGAAGCTACATGAGAGTTTCTTTTCGATTTGCAAAAGAAAATTCCTAATTTTAAACTTTGAGGACAAGGTTTTCTTGGCGGGGAAGATTTGTTACGGATTGAATATGAGAGAGACACGTGGAAGCTAAAGAAGGAAGGGATGAAGGAAGACACGTGGTAGCTCGTGAGTGGCGTTTAAAGTTGTTAGGCGTTTGTTTTCGTAACGTCAATTACTAGCGGCATTAGTGACGTGACATTCATCGATTGGTTGAGTTCGTTAGCCGAAGAAGAAGTTTAAAACAGAGTTTTACGAAGAAGAAGATTCATTTCTGAAATTTCTACACTCTTTCTCTTGTAAAGTGATTCTCTGTTTTCTTTAGCTAATCCAATTCGAGATCCATCTTCTACTTGTAGGATCTTGACTGGTTAGTTGTTGATTTTGCGTTTTCTATGAATATGAAATCGACTTGTTCTTCATTTGAATTTGATAAATTCATCGATAGTTCCATTCGTTAACAGCATGAGACAGCTTTGAAATCGTCACTGCAACATTGTCCAATTAAGTCTCTTACGATCTGCACAAAAATCAATCAAGCTACACTACCAATTAACCATCAAGTGAGCATCCTTCGGTAGTAGGATACGAGCTCTGACCATTTGGTGACACAGGGCCGCTGAACCATCACCGCCTGCAAACAGCTTTCCCTGACGCACAAGTGAATTTTACATTTCGATGTATTAGCAATGTTTTATTCAGTGCATGCTATGTTTGGGGTAATCAAATAAGTGTTGTTTGGAGTAATTCTATTTCATCATCGATTGATGTATGTGGCCAGTTGTTCCAAGAGAGAGAGCTCAATTTTACATAAACCATGGACACTCAAAAACACACTAAGAAAACACTACACACGTAAGATCTGAAATTTGCAATCACATTGTTAAACACGTTAAAAGGAGTTAAACCAAATCTACACTAACGCATCATTCACTTTCTCTCTTAAGAGAATCCTTTTTAGTAAAGTAGAGAGAGTCTCTGACTTTTAAAATCTACAAAACAATTCATCAACACCCAACCGGTGCAACCACTGTCGTCTTCACCTTCGGCGGTCTCCCACGTCCTCTACGTTCCCCGGTCGGCTGTGCTGCCAGCTCTGGCGCCGCCGCATCAGCTGACACCGTCTCCGTATCTGTTCGTGGCTTCTTCGGTGGTCGTCCCCGTGGTCTTCCGGAACCACTAGCGATCTTTTCCTTAGGCTGAATCGAAGGCTCTGATGGATCCTTCGATTTCGGTGGACGACCGCGAGGTCTAGGCGGATCTGCAGAGACAGTGGCAGTAGAAGCAGCAGCAACGGATTCCGCCGGAGATTTCTGCTTTGGAGGACGGCCGCGACCGCGCTTAGGCGGAGGAGCATTTGGATCTAGTTTCAAATAATTGTTTTTCACCATGAGAAGCTGACCGGTGGTCTTCATCTGATTGAGATGGTAAGTGAGCAGTGTCATGTGAGACGGCGGTAAGATTTGCTGAGTTGATTCGATGTGCTTAGAGATCGTCGTTTTGTTGCAGCCGTTCTTATCGTTCACGGCCTCGATCGCTTCCATTATCAACTATACCCACAAAGCCATAGTAATCCAGAATTCAGAATATAGTTTCAGAGAAACAAAATTGAGGGATCTCATGGATTTACCTGAGGATAAGGCGGAAGAGAAAACGGCATCTGTGGCTGATTCTGAAATTCCGATGAATGTTGCTCCGCCGCTGAACCGTCGTGGGTTACAGACTCCATCTGTAGCGTGAACTCGTTGGGTGAGAGAGAGAGAGAGAGAGAGAGAGAGTGAAGGAAAATATCTGCGTTGGTAGGGATTTAAAAATAAACAATTGGGAAAGTGGTTTTGATCGAATGTTTGATAAAAAATTTTAGATTTGATCGGACGGTCAGGGTTTACTATCGTAAAGATGGATTGAACGGCTGTGAGTTTATAGCACTATTCTCCTGCAGGATCACTGACGTGGACAAACTAATCATTTTACCGAAATGACGTAATTCTCCCTGAAATTGAATCTCATTTACACTTCGAACGAACAATCGGTGATTGGCCAACAAATTTGAAATCAGACGTGGTTTGGTTAAAAAAGATTAATTTACAGAAATACATTTAAAAATNAAAGATTAATTTACAGAAATACATTTAAAAATAAAAGAAATTTTACATTTACACCTGTTTTTTAATGGTTCTCAAATATACATCTCAAATATTAGGATTTATGATTTAGGGTTTAAGGTTTAGTGATTAGGGTTTAGGGTTTAGCTGTTAGGGTTTAAAGTTTAGGAATTATGGTTTAGGGTTTAACGTTTAGGGTTTCTTTTAGTCTAGGGATATAATGGTCTTTTCATTAAAAAGGAGGTGTAAAAATAAAATTTTTTCAAGCAGGAGTATTTTTGAAAAACAGACAATACAAAGGTGTATTTTTGTAAGTCTCCCTTAAAGAAAAGGGAAAAATGTTTGTTAGCTATATAAAATTTACTATAATATAGTGAAAAACATTAATCATGTTTACATGTACGAATTATAATATATTACATGAAAAACTACAAATTAGGGTACAATTGATCTAAACAATAGTTTGTGTGGTCAAATCGTAATTAACATAAATTTATTATTATCTCTATAATAATAATAATAAATAGAAAATAAATTAAAAATTTTGAAAATCAATAAAAAAATACGAAAAAATTAAATAAAATTTTGAAAAACTAAATAAAATTTCAAAAATGAAAATAAAAATTTTAAACTGATTAAAAGTTCAGAAAATATATAAAAATTATAAAGTCAATAAAATATCATAGAAATTAATTTAAAGTAAGAAAATGCAATTTAAAAAATTCTAAATTAATGAGAAATTGAAATATAATTTTATAATTTCTAAATAAAATTTTTAAGAATTAAATTAAATTTAGGATTTTTTATAAAATTATAAAATCAACAAAATATTATAAAAATTACTTTAAAGTAATAAAATTAAATTTAAAATATTCTAAATTAATCGAAAACTGAAAATAATGAGATATTAAAAATTTATAAGAAATTAATCAATACACATAAATGCAACATCCAATGAAACTCAAATACATTACATTTTTTTATCTTAATCAGGTACTTGACTGAGCTATTGCAAGAAAGACAAAAGTTTGTTCATTTTTTGCAAGTTATGTCAAATTGTTCCTAAGTCAAGGTAGGCATTCCTATCAAGCAAGCTATATTCTTTTGATATTAGTAATTTTTTAAAGTGTGAAGCAGAGTAATTTTGTTGGCCGGATACGAGGGCTACATCGAAACTCCCTAAAAAGAGTTGAATTCTGTTACTTCAAGATTAATATTATGGGAAAATCACCTTGAAGTGGTCCTCGTATCCGGCCAACAAAATTACACTGCTTCACACTTTAGAAAAATACTAATATCAAAAGAATATAGCTTGCTTGATAGGAATGTCTACCTTGATTTAGGAGCAATTTGGCATAACTTGCAAAAATGACCAAATTTTTGTCTTTCTTACAATAGCTCAGTCAAGTACTTGATTAAGATAAAAAAATGTAATGTATTTGAGTTTCACTAGATGCTGCATTTATGTGTATTGATTAATTTCTTACAAATTTTTAATATCTCATTATTTTCAATTTTTGATTAATTTAGAATATTTTAAATTTAATTTTATTACTTTAACAGCCATATCAGAACAACAATCGCAACAAAGGAAGTGGGAAACCTTACCTTGGCAAGTGTCAAGTACGTGGCACAAAAGAACAGAGTGCTCAACATTGTCCTCGATTTCGTCTCGTCAATCAGTCACTCTCGCCACCATCTCAACCATCAACTGGGCAGCAACAATGGTCTCCACAGGCCTATAATATTGCTCTAACTGCTACCTAGACACAATCGTGGTTGTTAGACTCAGGCGCCTCTCATCATGTCACTTCCGACCTTACCAACCTCTCTTTGCATTCTCCGTATGTTGGTCGCGATGAGGTTCTGGTTGGTGATGGTTCGAACCTGGAAATCACACATACGGGTTCATCTACTTTGCCTTTTTCAACTCGTACACTATCTCTTAATAACGTGATACGAGTTCCTCACATTGCTAGGAATCTCGTTTCTGTTAATAAGTAATGTGTTGATAATGATGTATATGTGGAATTTTTCCCGTCTCAATTTCAGGTGAAGGCTCTTCACACGGGGGCGCAACTAGTCAAAGGAAAGAAGAAGAACGAAAGCTATGAATGGCCTCGATCTAACGATTCAAGCTACTATGCTTTCTCAGCAACAAAAAGCTCTATGTCAATATGGCATAGTCGACTTGGGCATCCTTCTCTTCCTATCTTAAATAATGTTCTTTCTCATTTTTCACTTTCTATTTCCAATAAAACATCATCTCTTTCTTGCAATTCATGTTAAATAAACAAAATTCATAAGTTACCTTTTCCCCTCTCTTCCATTAAATCCTTTTCATCATTGCAAATTCTCTTTAGTGATTTTTGATCCTCTCCAATTATTTTGATTGATGGCTTTAAATATTATCTTCTTCTTGTTGATCATTACACTCATTATATTTGGTTGTATCCTTTGAAAAGAAAGTATGATGTCTGTGACATTTTCATTTGGTTTAAGGCCTTAGTTGAAAATCAATTCAAGACCAAGATTATTACTCTCTAGGTGGCGAGTACATCGCCTTGGCTGATTTTCTCTCTTCTAATGGCATCTCTCACCTTA
Organism: Anastatica hierochuntica; assembly: GCA_900406275.1. NCBI lineage: Eukaryota > Viridiplantae > Streptophyta > Magnoliopsida > Brassicales > Brassicaceae > Anastatica > Anastatica hierochuntica. The sequence goes on along the minus strand of OVAN01005938.1, from coordinate 16,418 downwards.
CCACACTACCTCATACTCCCGAGCACAACGATTTCTCTGAACGACGACCTCGTCATATTGTTGAAATCGGTTTAGCGTTGCTCTGACTCATATATGCCTCGGACTTACTGGACTTATGCGTTTAGCGCTGCTTTCTACTTAATAATCGTCTACCCACCCCCCACCTTAAACCACCAATCTCCCTTTTTTAAACTCTTTGATACACCACCAAACTATCACAAACTTAGAGTCTTTGGCCGTCTTTGCTACCCTTGGCTTAGGCCATATACAAAATACAAAATCGACTCTCGATCTCTACCTTGTGTCTTTCTGGGTTATTCCTTAACTCAGCGTGCTTTTCTGTGCTTGGAACCCTCTTCTAAACGTGTGTTTGTGTCTTGTCATGTTTAATTTTTTGAGACCCAATTCCCTTTTTGATCTCTGGTTTCAAGCTCATCCTCCTTTGTGTCGTTTCCTTCAAGCCACACCTGGTGCCCACAACTTAAACCGATTGAGGCTGATTCACTTTCGTCGTCTCCTCTAGTTCTGCCACCATCTGTTGCTTCTCTACCGAGAATTGTTGACGAGGAAACAGCTCTCTCGCCTGCAACTCAGATTGTCTCAGCTATCGGGCCTGTTTTGCATTCTTCTCAGCCCATTAACAATTATTCAGGTCCATCAGCTAATACAAATGCAAGTTCATTACTTTCTTTGGATGCAGGCCCAAGTAATATGCAACCCAACACAATTACTTATGCTTTAGCTCCAGACACGACACATACTGGAGTCGACAATTCATCTCTCTCGATGACGCCTCTGCAACCAAATCAACACCAGATGGTTACTCGTTCTAAAAATAATATTGTAAAACCCAATCAGAAGTATACCTATCACATTTAAGTTTCTCAGTCTGAAATTTAACTAACATTTGTCGCTATGGCAGTAAAAGATGGTCGGTGGCGAGGTGCAATGGGAGAAGAGTTTGATGCACAAGTTCGCCATTCCACTTGGTCTTTGGTTCCTCCCCACCCGTTGATTCAGCCAGTGGGATGTCGTTGGGTATTTTGCATCAAACGAAAGGCAAATGGTGACATCAAACGGTTTAAAGCCCATCTTGTAGCTAAAGGTTTTCATCAAAGAAGTGGAATCGATTTCCGTGAAACCGTAGTCCCGTCATTAAACCAGGTACAATTCGCCTTATTCTTGGTGAAACAGTTTCTAATGGGTGGATTCTCAGACAATTGGATGTCAATCACGCATTCCTTCAAGGACATCTTGAAGATGAAGTATACATGACACAACCGGTCATTTTTGTTGATAAGGATCGTCCTGACCACGTTTGTAAACTCCACAAAGCGATTTATGGCCTTAAACAAGCTCCTTGGGCTTGGTACATGGAGCTGCGCAACTATCTTCTTCAGTTGGGTTTTCTGAACTTGCAATTTGATGCCTCGCTCTTCATCTTTACTGTCAATGGTGTTTCGATTTATATGCTTGTCTCCGTTGATGACATAATCATCACCGGCAGTGATTCGGGTAAAGTTAAGAAGTTTATTGAGATGCTTGGTAACAGATTCTCCCTAAAAGATTTGAGTGAACTTAGCTACTTTCTCGGAATGGAGGCTTCTCGCTCTTCACAAGGTCTACTTCTCACTCAACAAAAATATATTACTGATTTGCTTGTCAAGTTTCAGCTACAGGGTGCGAATCCGGTTACCACACCAATGGCGCCCAATTCAAGTCTCATGTTACAATCCGGAATGCCTCTTGCTGATGGAACTGAATATCGATAGCTTGTTGGGAGCCTCCAATATCTCAAACTTACACGACCAGATGTGGCCTTTGCTGTGAATAAGTTATTGCAATTTATCCATAAATCCACTAAGATTCATTAGCATGCTGCTAAGAGAGTTCTACGCTACTTATCTGGAACTCAAAATCAAGGGATATTTCTCTCAAGTACGAATCAACCTCGTCTTCACGCCTTTTCCGATGTCGACTGGGCAGGTAATAAGGATGACTACACTTCGACCGAGGCTTACATTGTCTATTTAGGGACTCATCCGATAGTTTGGTCCTATAGGAAACAAAGGACGGTCGCACGATCTTCAACTGAGGCTGAATATCGCGCAGTTGCTGAAGCAGGTTCAGAACTTTTCTGGGTTAGCTATCTAATGCATGAGTTGGGTATTCATTGTTCTTCTCAACCTTTTATTTATTGCGATAATGTTGGTGCGACTTATCTCTCGGCGAATCTTTTATTTCATTCAAGAATGAAACATGTTGCTTTAGATTAACATTTCATTCGGCAGTTGGTACAATCTGGGTTTCTACGAGTATCTCATATTTATACCATTGACCAACTTGCGGATGAACTCACCAAGCCGTTGTCTCGACCTCGTCTCCAACTACTGAATGACAAGATTGGGCTCTTTCACGGTCGCTCATCTTGAGGGGGCGTATAAGAGTATCTACAATTATATTCTCCATATCAATTCAATTTTAGTATATCTTTCACAATCTCTGTAAATCGTAACTTCTTAGTATCTACACTTTGTATATATAGTGATATACTCTGTGATTCAATTCTTAATGAAATACAATTAATTCGATCTCTACAAAGTACACAATTTTTTTCTGGCTTTGGACCACCATTTTTGTTAATACGATCCTGCATAAAATTGGTATCTATCAATGAATGAAGTCGCATGATTTTTATCTCTCGGGCCAGGGCAAAGCTCCAATGCTCAAAGCTTTCCAGCGCCAATAGAGTACTCAACAATTGTGCTTGGAATGGGGACGCAACCTGTGAATACGAACGACAACTAGCTTTATCGCCGTGGAAGCTCCGGAACTCCTATGTGCATTTATCCAAGAAGATGTGTAGTTGCATTTAAGTAAACCTTGAGGTGGAGCTTTCCGATGAGAGGAGTCTAATCCACGAGGATTATGATTCATCAAGCAATTCTTCTCTTCATCTAAATAAGCTGAAAACAATTCTTTGTAATCATCTATAGCTTGGTTAGTTATGATCATAATATTTGGCTTTTAGTTTATATAATAAATTGATGAAAAAAAAAGTTTGTATCATAAATTTGTACACTACAAGAAAACAGCGATTCCCGAGAGACATATCCGTCGGGAATCCGTCGGGAACATGTGTTTCCTACGGATTCCCGACGGATATGTCTCTCGGGTCTATCTTGTCGGGAAAATGCAATCCGTCGGGAATTCGTGGGGAAATACCGACGAATTCCCGACGAATATATTCCCGACGGATATCTGACGGATCATCTCGTCGGAAAATGTCGTCGGGAATTCGTTGGGACTTTTCCTGACGGATATAATCCCGACTAATTCTTGACGGGCATATTCTCGACAAATATTTGACGAATCATTTCGTCGGTAAATGTCATCGGGAATTCGTCGGGACTATTCTTGGCGAATTCCCGACGAAGAATTTCCCGATGGATTTCCGACGAAACGTCATATCAATGGATTTCCGACGACTTTATTTCTCTCGGGAATTTTCTCGACGAAATTGTCCGTCGGGAATAAGAATTTCCTTCATAATTTATCGTCGAGAAACCGTAGGTAATATATCTGTCGGGAACTCATCAAGAATATCGAAATAATTATTTTATTTTAAATTTTTTGTTAAAAAGCTTAATTTAAAATTAATAACAAAAATTTTTAAATAAAAATTGAAAATCATAATTAAAATACTTAATTTAAAGATTAATACAAAATGTTTTTATAAAAAACACATAATTAGTTAAGTTTTGCAAAATAAAAAAACTTATTTAAAAGTCGTCGCCTCCGAGCTTTTCTTTTATCTTCTCCAGCAACTTTTGGCTCTCAAGTATTTGCCTTTGGTTTTTCGCCAAATCCAGTCTAGACTTCAAATTATCCTTCGTTTTCCCACATTCTTCAGCCAAATTATAATTCGTCTTTATAGTCATCAATCTACTTGCAGATAACAAAGGTGAATGACCATCTTTACATCCTTTGTACAATGGTTGCTTAGCTGCATCTAACATATCAAAAAATCTCCTTGCTTCTAAATTGGGTTCTTCTTGTCTATCTCCCTCCTCAACAATTGATGGAAAGTTTTCTCTAAATGCATCATTTACCATTTGAATAGTACCTACGCCAAAATCTACATCCGTCCTAGGTTCCTCTAACCTATCCGCAATATGAGATTCGCTAGTACTACCATAATCCGATTGTTCTCCATGAAGATACCAAATCTTGTAATCCGGCATAAACTCGTTCAAATATAAATGCTTCCAAACTTCCCCATGCTTAATATTCCTATTATTTCGACAAGTAGAGCATGGACATTTCAACTTACGGGTTTTCATTGCTTCCATTTGTCGTTGAGCCACCGTCATGAATTCGGTAATACTTTTTGCATATTCCGCTGTGAGTAAATTTGTCTCCGGATCCATATGAGGTTTGTCCATCCATGAAAGAAAATAATTAGGAGAAGACATTTTTGTGTTTTGTTGTGAATGAGAAGAGTCTTTTTTGTGCTTTGTTGTGAATGAGAAGAGTTTTTTTTTGTTTTGTGTTTTGTTGTGAATGAGAAGAGTATATATTTATAGATAATTTTGGATAATTTACCGACGTATTCCCAACGAAAAATTTATCGGAAATTTAAAAACAACGGTTATAATTCCGTCGGGAATTCGTTGGGAAATATAACGGATATTTTTTCGGCGGAAATTCGTCGGGAATTCTTAAAATTCTCCAAACGGCTATACAACGGTTATAATTCTAGTCGAGAATCCGTCGGAAAATATAACGGATATTTTTTCCGTTGAGAATTCGTCGGTAATTTACCAACAAACAGTTTTCGTCGGGATTTTTTCGGGATATTCCGAGAAATTCCCGACGGAAGTAAAATTCTCGACGACTTTCTCTGGATATGTTTTCGTCGAGAATTCCTCGGTATTTCCCAACGGATTTTTTTCGTTGGAAATTCCGTCAGAAATTGTCTTGTTTTCTTGTAGTGGTATAACCAACACACATAATTTTATTATATTACCTACGTACTAACAAACACCAAATTAACACAATATCTAACCATCAAACGTAGAGCTACGTTTGATGATACGTATAGCATACAAGACCGCCCTTATTATCAGCATAACATATGTACAAAAAGAGAAAATAGGCGGGACGTAACGAGACGATAACACAAAAGACACACATGCATAAAGATGATATGACCATTGGTTGTGTTTAAGCATTGTTCTGGCCCTTAAGGACGTGGTCGTCCATGTCAGCAACTAAGCTCTTGACAAACTTCATGTAGTTGATGGGTTCGGGAGTGTCTTCGTTGCGCTTCTCCCAAATCAGAGTGATCTTGCAAACGCAACCTTCTTCCGACTTGGGAATGAACTGGTAGATGACGTCATACACCTTGTACTTCTCCACCGCATGACCCTCTAGGCCTCTCAACGTCACTGTCATCTTCTCGTCGTCTATCTCTCTCTTCTCCTTGAAAACTTCCTGCTTCCCATCTTCGAAAAAAAAATTACACATACACACAATCATAGTCCACGTTAGACAATCAACAATCCTCGTATCACCAAACATAAAAAGAGAAGCCTCATCTGTGGCTCGCTCGGGTACTGTATACAACTAAAGTTTAAAGTTTAGGATTTAGAGTTTAGAACTGCGTAGATATATATTTATAGCGGGAGAGAAGAGAATAAAATAGAGACCGCATGTGATGTTCCAGGATCTGATGGAGCCATGGGAGTCCCAGTCCCCATCGTGCATGGAGACACCTTGGATGTGGTGGCCGACGGCGTCTGGGAAGACGTGGTTTTCGCTCTTCCACCTCTTGTAATGTTGCTCCGCCGAACCTTTCAGTGGTACCTCCGCTACGTATGTTCCTGACATCGCCATTTCTATCGATTGATGATTGTTTTCTTTTGATAAGTGTCAAGTGTTTTGTTTGATGCAAAAACTTAAGTGTCTCTCTTTCCTTTATATACACGAACTTACCACAACACTACAAAACGGCTGTACGTTAAAATTATATATTTTAGACATCATATCTAATATTGATATTTTTAGTATTGGGTTTGACTATTTTAATTAAAATATAAATATTTAGTTTTGGTTTTTTTTTGTCGGAAACGAATGTAATATTTATTTAACAAAAAACCTCATTGTTCAGCATATCTATACTCCGCCTTTAAATCTGAATGCTTAGTATAAATTCAGAGATAAAAATTTGCATCCGTACATTTGTTAAAATTTATTTAACATAAAAACCTCATTGTTCCTTTGTGAATTAAGCTTTCGAGATAGATTGTTGAGTTTTATAATGTTTTTATTTTCCTATAATGTTTTTATTTTTCCTTTTTCCACCACATCCTTCTTCAAGTAATTGACCCAATGATATGTAAATAGTGATTCTGTTTTTGTTAGAGCATCAACATTGGTGAGTATCTCACCAAGAGTTTCTCAACAATATTATATTACTATTTTTATATAATTTCATTTTATAATTTAAATTTAATAATAATATTTGTTGTAAACCAATCAAAAAGTGACACATATAAAGGAGAGTCTCTCCACAAGAGACTAGAGTCTCCCATTTGAGAAACTCTAGTTTCTTATAGAGAGACTCTCTTCTTTTTTTTTTATTTTTTATTAATATTTTGCTAAGATACTCATGGGAAGAATCTCCCAATAAAACTGCTTTTAGTGTCTGTACACTTAAATATTTTGACCACTGATTTCAACTCTAGATTCTAGATCAAATTATTTAAACTCCAAGATCAAATTCGAAATCGAAGTTTTATATTCTGAATAGCTAAAACAAACAATTAATATAAAACTCGGGGGTGATTGGCAAATGAGCTTTTAAAACTGTGATGACTTTAAAAAAAATAAAGTCAAATTTTCTCCAATCAAACTTTAATAATTTAAAAGTCTTCAAAGTCCTAAAACTTCTCCTGAAATCACTTACAGCCATTTTTTTAAATTTTTTACTCTTTCACGTCAAATTTTTAACAGCCTACAATATCTAACTTTATTTTTTTTAACAGCAAAAGTCATTAAAGTTTTTAAAGTAAAAGTCTAAAATAAATTTTTAAAGTCACAGTTCAAAACAATCACCCCCTCGATCTGTAGTTAATTGCAAAGAGGATGTCTCGCTAGAGTATGGTGGAACGAAGCATTCGTCAACTGATTCTTTGAATTAAATTAATAGGAGTAAACATTTGATTCATTCCACCAAAAAGGAAATGTCCTTCTACGTACCGCCATAGAGAAGAATAATTGGGAAGAATTTATACATTTATTTTAAACAAGATTAGATCCAACATGATAGATAGATAGGTATAATAAAATTTGTTTTAAAAAAAAGATAGATAATAATAAAATATTTAACTTTTAGTTTTGATTTTCCATTTAGTTAGAAAATTTGTAATATTGATAAACCACGTAATTATGGATCATATAAATTTATGGATCGTATAATGTAGATTAAATGATATCAAATTTAACATTGATACCAAAAAAAAACAGTGTAATTATAAACAGTGTAATTATAAATCGTATAAAATTAACATTTAGTTATTTATATATTGTGTTCCCTATCACAATTAAAAACTAAAAGTAATTTAAATTATCCAAAACTCTTAGAACCAGTCTCTCTAAATGAAAAAAAATATTCTAAAATTAGATATTAGATATCATATTACGTTAACTAAATCAAATAAACATCATTTTTTATTTTTTTATCGGTTTAATAATTTTTTTATGACGAATAAATAAATTTAGATATGTAAATTTTAAAGCATAAAAGTCAATTTTACATATGGTATTGTGAAAAACGTATATTTGATATTATTACTTTTTAATATTTTACATTATGAAATCTATATGAACTTTTTAAATTTCTTCTTGACAACTTTATAGTTTTCATTTTTTTCCCTATTATTTAGTTTGTTTTCTTAAAAAAAAACAGTTGATGCATTTTTCCGTTTTTGTTACTTTTTAAAAAAAGTAAATATCTAAAAATAATAAAAATTATTATTGATTTTTATTTAATATGTCGATATATATTTAAAATCTGATAGATTATAATTATTTTATATGTCAAATCCATACATTATATAAGAGTAAAATTTGGACAAACTAGTTATCAAAAAAAAAAAAAATTTGGACAAACCTCGATGTGCAACGACGAAAGCAAAGATCGAAGCATTCTATTATTGCCGTCTTGATTATGTCGAATGTTTAAATTTTGTAGAAGTGGATTCTAAAGTTTTGGTTCTCTTACTTTTTAATATGTTCTTATATAGATTTGATCATAGATATTTGTATATATATGTGGATGTAAAAAATATTTTTTTTTACATCAACGTTGATTGTTTTTCTGTAGAGTCGGTTATGTCGATTAAGATATATTTCTTTTTTTTGAAGGTGTTGACAGAGCAACGTTTTTATCCGCGTATAGGCATACTCCGGATATAGCTGTCAATTGGTCGGACCGTCCATGGACAGGACCGATCCAAACTATTATGGACGGTTGGTGGACAGGACCAAAAAACACATGATCCAACTGGACAGAGGACCAATTTTGTTCATGGACAAATTGGTCATGACCAAATGGACATTGGGCCGCCCACGATATTAAAATTTTAGGGTTACTTTAATTTGGAGGAAAATGAGTTCACATTCATTTCTCTCAAATTACAATTTTTTGTGGTTTTGTGGAAAAATAGTTTTTTAGTGCAAAATGTGGTTTTAACGGGAAATTGCAGTTTTACAATAAAAACACGATTTTGACGAGAAAATCGCGGTTTTAGGATTTTAGCGGAAAACCGCTTTTTTGCAGAAAATCGCGGTTTTCTCGAAAATTGCATTTTTGGCGGGAAAATCACAGTTTTGACAGAAAATTGTCGTTTTGGCGAGAAAATCACAGTTTTCGTGGTAAAATCACGATTTTATCAAAATTGCGGTTTTGACGGAAAATTGCAGTTTTTCCGAAAATTGCGGTTTTGGCGGAAAAATCGCAGTTTTGGCGGGAAAATCGCAGCTTTATCGTAAAAGTGCGATTTTGGCAGGAAAATCTCGGTCTTGATGGTAAAATCACAGTTTTATCGAAAATTGTTGTTTTGGCGGAAAAATCGTGGTTTTGGTAGAAAAATCGCGATTTATCGAAATATTGCAGTTTTGGCGGGAAAATAGTTATTTATCGAAAAATTACAGTTTTTGGCGAGAAAATCACGGTTTTGGTGGTAAAGCCACAATTTAACCGAAAATTGCTGTTTTGGCGGGAAAAGCGCGGTTTTGGTGGTAAAATCGTGATTTTGGTGGGAAAATGCCTTTTTGACGAGAAATCGCGGTTTTATTGTAAAACTGTGGTTTGACGGAAAAATCACGTTTTGATGGAAAATTATGGTGAATAATGTTAACATGAAATACTAAAATTAAACATAAATGAATAATGATAAATTAATTATAAATTCTTAAATAAAAAATACATATAAATTTTATTGGGGGTCTTTGAGTATGCTCATTGGACATGGTCTTTATTGGTCTTGGACAATGTTTGGACCGTCGTTCATTATGGACCGTCCAATTATAGCCCATAAAATTAATGGTCCAATGCGGACAGCCCAAATGAGCTTTGGACGGACCGATTGACACCTCTGACTCCGGAGCTTATATGTAACCAAAGATTCAATAACAGGACCGAGAAATATTTATTTATCTTCAACACAATATATCCAATTAACTTTAATTCAATGTAAATTTATTTTTGTTCATTATGTTGACCATTTAGAGTATTTATGATTATGCAAAACAAACAGACTAATATAACTGGATAATAACGATTCAATGGGATAAATATCGCCTAGAGATAATGATCATCGATCGATGTCATAGTGATGTTGTTGCTACACACGTGTGGTGCATGTGTCATCATGTCCACATATTCCTCAATTATAGATTCTATGTATCTCCCTGTATATAAGTTCAAAATTTATGATAAATGAATGAAATCGAAATTAAAATTGAAACAAAATAAAATAAGTGAAACTAACTTGCACTTAGATAGGAACATCTCTTCATCTAAAAATTAACTTTCGATTCACGAGTTAGAGGCAAGACATGTATCTATACTGATATTTCCATATGTGAATGTTATAGTTGGATTTGTCGACTCTATAGAAGTTTATGAATTTCCCCTTGAGGAATACTTTAGAATTTATAGGCTTTAAATAGTCAAGACAGTTACATAATTACAGGATACTAAACAATGTACAACAATAAAATCTAAACAAAAGATGTTAGTTGTAACCGAAGCCTATATTCTATCACTCTCCCGCAGTCTTATCTTCGGTGCCAACGACTGTAAAACTGGATCAAAAATCATTGAAGAGTGATGTTGGTAAACCTTTCGTAAAGATGTCTGCAAACTGAAGCGAAGACGGAACATGGATAACCCGAACTTGACCTATATTAACCTTCTCATGAACAAAATGAATATCAATCTCAACATACTTTGTTCTTTGATGCTTCACCGGATTGTGAGAAAGATAAACCGAACTTATATTATCACAATAGACAATAGATGCCTTGGAGATCAGACAGTCAAAATCAAGCATCAAGTTGCGTATCCAGGAAAGTTCAGCAACTACATTAGCGACGCCTTTGTATTCCGCCTCAGCACTAGAACGAGAGACCGTTTGTTAGCGTTTCGAGGACCAAGAGATAAGGTTAGAACCAAAGAAGACACAATAACCGGAGGTGGACCGGCGAGTGTCCGGGCAGCCTGCCCAATTAGCATCTGAATACGCAACCAAATCTTCAATATTACACTTTTTGAGATGCAACCCAAAAGCCAACGTGCCTTGAAGATACCGGATGATACGTTTTAAGGCATTAAGATGAGAAACTCTTGGAGAATGCATAAACAAACACACTTGATTGACCGCATATGATATATTGGGTCTGGTGAAAGTGAGATTTTTAAGAGCTCCAGTGAGGCGACGATAGTAAGTTGGATCCGAAATCAGATCACCATCTTCAAGAGAGAGCTTGGACTTTAAGTCAACCGGAGTTGAGCAGGGTTTGCACTCAACCATGCCCGCACTACGAATGATATCAACGGTATAAGCTTGTTGACTCAAGAAAATGCCACCATCTTTGAACTCAGCCTTAACACCCAAGAAGAAGTGAAGTTTGTCGGAGTCACTCATGGGAAAATCGGTTTGAAGAGTGGTGATGATCGAATCCATAAACTCTTTAGTTGAAGCAGTAAGGATTATTTCATCAACGTATAACAGGAGGTAGGCTCGGTGTGATCCATGATTGAACACAAACAACGAAGTATCTGTTTCACAACGACGAAAACCAAGTGATTTCACAAAGTTAGCAAAGAGTGAATTCCAAGCCCGAGGGGCTTGTTTTAAGCCATAAATAGCTTTCTGGAGGCGGCAAACATGGTCCGAAAATTCGCTATTAATGTATCCAGGAGGTTGATGCATATAAATCGTTTCTTCGAGATCGCCGTGAAGAAACGCATTCTTGACATCAAGTTGATGTATAGGCCAATCTTTGGCTAAGCTAACGTCTAAAACAGCTCGGATGGTGGCAGGTTTGACAACCGGACTAAAAGTCTCACTAAAATCTACACCCTCTTCTTGTGATTTGCCATTGGCCACAAGTCGAACTTTGTATCGAGCTAGCGTCCCATCTGCATTGAGTTTGTACTTAAAAAGCTACATACAACGAATAATGTTAGCATCACAAGGTCTGGGAACAAGGTCTGAAGTTCTCGTTTCAGAGAATGCGTCAATCTCATCATCCATTTCCGGCGTCCAGTTCGGATCATTTAAAGCTTTTAGGTGACTAGTAGGCAAAGGCGAAACAGTAGAAAGGAGATTGAACTGTTTCTTTGGGCGAGAAGTACCTGTTTTACTCCGTGTTTGCATCGAATGGCCAGTCTGTGGAGGAATTGAACTGGAAGTTCAAGTAGTTGGCGTAATCGGAGCAGAAACAGGAACGATAGAAGACGAAGACAACGTGTCTGGAGGCTGGATCGCAGAAGGCGATGAAGATGAAGAAGATGAGTCTGTTTGTTGAAGAGATGTGCCTAAATTAGGGGAAGAAAGAATTGGACCAGACCCTTCCAAAATATGTTAAAATTTTTGGCCTTGTTCTTCTTCTTGTTGATGGAGAAATCGATATGTTTCTGAAACAAGTTGAATTGTTGTAGGGAAAATACTCTCATCAAAATAAACATGACGAGAAAGAATAATTTTGTGAGTTTTAAGACCAAGACAGCGATAACCCTTATGATCAAGAGGATACCCGAGAAAGAGACAAGGCGTTGACCGCGGAGCAAGTTTATGAAGATTCGAGTGATTAATATTAGGAAAGCACAAACACCTGAATATCCGGAGATGATCATAAGATTGAGGCTTATGAAACAAAAGTGTGTAAGGAATTTGACTGTGAATGGAAACAGAAAGAAGAATATTCAAGATATGCACTGCGACATGAAGAGCCTCAACCCAGTAAGACGGAGAAAGGTGAGCTTGAAAAAGAAAAGATTGAACTGCATTATTAATGGTGCAGATCATGCGTTCAGCTTTCCCGTTTTGCTGAGAGGTGTGAGGGCAAGAGTATCAAAATTTCATTCCATTCTCATCGAAATAATCCTAGAACTGTTTGCTCGTGTACTCACCCCCATTGTCGCATTGCATAGCTTGAATTTGAGCCTGAAATTGTGTTTTAACGTAAGTATCAAAGTGAACAAATTCGGAGAACACATCACTTTTACGTCGCAAGGGATAAACCCAAAGAAAATGTGTATGATCATCTAAGAATAAAACATAATATCGAATGTCACTAACAGTTGCTATTGGAGAGGTCCACAAATCTGAATGTATTAACTCAAAAGGTTTTGAAGAAGAAGAAGAAGTGGAAGCATGAAAAGGTAGCTTTATTTGTTCACCCAATTGACAAGTCGTACAAGATGAAGACGGTTTGTCATTATTACAAGAGATAGAGTTTGAAGAAACTAAAGAATGCAAAGAGGTTTTATTGAGATGGACGAGTCTCTTGTGCCAGAGATCCGACGAAAAAGAGAGCAGAGCACTTGACGCGGAAGTGTGAGGTGAGAAAGACGATGGTAGAGAGTATAAGTCTCTGAAACTGTCACTGCGCATGAGGAGCGTCTGAGTGTGGAGATCCTTCACAGAGAAACCAAAAGGATCAAATTCCACAAAACACAAATTTTCTCGCGTAAATTTACGAACAGAAATAAGATTCTTGACAATTTGAAGAGCTATAAGAACACGGTTTAAAGATAATGAACAATGAGGTGTTTTAAGCAAAGTTTTACTAGATGCAGTGACAGGAATATGAGAACCATTGCCGACAATAACAGATTGATTGACATCATTCTTAAAACAAGACTTAAGGATACCTTTGTCGAAAGCAAGATGCGTGGTTGCTCAGGAGTCCATATACCAATCACCCGCACTCAGTAGTAGGTTGAGGTGCGACAACAAGATTGGTCTGTGGTGGAAGCTGAAACCGCAGAGCAGAGACATTATTCATCGAGTACGGCGACATATAAGGTCCCCAATAAGGGAACTGAGTTGGCCACTGCGGGTATCCACCGAACTAGAACTGATTTGGCGGCCACGACGGAGCTGGCCGACGAGAGTTAAAGCCTCCACGACCACGAGTATTGTTCACAACAAGGCTAGGAAAACGTGGAGGTTGAGCACGAGAAGCTGGAGCTTTTGGTTCTGCAACAGTGAGAATAGTAGAAGAAGAAGTTGTGTCTTGATGAGTACCTGATGGTTCGACCGATTTAAGAACACGCTTTTCTTCAAGTTCAAGCATTGATTGAGCCGCATCAAAGGTGGGGAATGGCTCGCGATGTTTGATAACATTAATAATGTTATCAAACTTTTCGTTGAGACCATTGAGCATGTACATCACGAGAGTACGATCCGGAATGGGAGCTTCGAGATTTGCAAGAAGATCCGAATAAGACTTGAGCTTTTGACAGTATTCTTGAATGGACATGTCTCCGATCACCATGGTGCGTAGCTCATTGTCTAGGTTCATTGCCCGAGCCTCCATGTTATTGCGAAATTGATATTAAATACGAAGCCAAATGTCACGAGTTGTCCCCCCGTGTTTGAAGCTGCTGCAGAAAAGTTTCAGTGTGAGCGTGCCATATAGCCACTGTTTGACAAGATTATCCTTCTTTTCTCATTGATTAGTGGTAGCTGGAATTGGAAGAGAGGATCCATCAAGGTGACCTGAAACATCAAAAATGTTACAGTGCATAAAGAATAACTCAGGTCATGCGTCATAGTTATGATTATCAAGGTCTAAGATAATGGGAATGTGAGATTTTATATTTATCATACTGAAAGCTCAATCTAACGAAGGTTGAGTAGCCATGGATGTTGAAAAACAGAGAACGAAGAAGAGGAAGAAAAGAAAAAAATGAAGAAGATCGAAAGAGAAGAAGAGAAGAAGAGAAATAAGAAAAATTTGCTCCGCTACCATGAAAGTTTATGAATTTCCCCTTGAGGGATACCTTAGAATTCATAGGCTTTAAATAGCCAAGACAGTTACACAATTACAGGATACTAAACAATGTACAACAATAAAATCTAAACAAAAGATGTTAGTTGAAACCGAAGCCTATATTCTATCACTCTAAGATGAAATGCGGGAATAATAATATTAGTATATTTATATTTTTCAGTTTATGATATGCTTGATAAATATGATAGTCAAATTAAGTCTTTGTAGGGCACTTGAAACTCCAATGAATGAAAGTTGCAGACAAACCAACATTGAACATAAACCACATTTTTACCCAAAAAAGATCTTTGTATCCCCTTTCCTGCAGACTTTTTTATCAACCGTATAGATGGTAAATATAGAAGTAGTTAAGATATATACTGATCATATCTTTTGTATATTCCTAGAATATCTCATTCTCTTAACTATCTTCCTTGTATATATATATGATGTACTCAACGTGATATGATCAATACAATTCAATACATTCATATGGTATCAGAGCCATGATCTCTCAAAATCAAAACAAAAAATTTTCTTCTCCTTCAATGACTCAATCGTCATCTTCAAGTGAGCTTAGTGCAGCCACTTCTCCGATCATTATCAATCTGACAGATCCACTACACCCTATTCTTTCCATCAACATGAGTTCCGTAACGAGACTCACCACGACGAACTACATCACTTGGAGTCTTCAACTCTCCCTTTTCCTTGAAGGCCATAATCTCAAGCAATACATCTCCGATAAACCTGAAATCACGTCTCCCACGATTCAGGTACACAACCTTACCACTCCGAATCCAGCTTACATCGCTTGGTGTAGACAGGATATACTTATCTTCTCAGCCTTGTTTGGATCGATCTCTCTCTCCATTCAACCATTGGTGTCAACGGCAACAACTTCTCTCGAATCTTGGAAGATCCTGCGTTCCACGTATGGGAGACCCTCTCGTGGACAAATCAAACAAATCAAGGACTCTCTAAAGAAGAGTAACAAAGGACAAAAAACCATTGATGAGTACATCCCATCCGTGAAAACCAAGGCTGATCAGTTAGCATTGTTCGGTAAGCTATCGGACCATGAGGATATTGTTGAATATATTCTTGACGGACTTGATGATGAGTACAGGGGTATTGTAGATCAAATCAATGGTTGGTACACACTTCCTACCTTTGATGAGCTCCACGACAAACTGGCTAACCGTGAAGCAGCTTTGCTCAGCGTGCAATCAGCTCCGTCTTTCCCAATGACTGCTAATGTCGCTGTGAGCAAACCGAAGAACAACTTTCGCAATCAACAATATTCTCTGCATCCTCAGCAAAACAACTATAATCCGCATCATGTTTTCAACAAAAACAGAGTTCCTCGAGCCTATCTTGGCAAATGCTAAGCATGTGGACTGCAAGGTCACAGTACACAATGATGTGTGCAGTTCCGAATTGTTGTTACGGACCAATCTGCTGCGTACTAGTCCCCGATGGTTTCCTGGCAGCCACGAGCACATCACACCATGTTCTCACCTCATTCCTCGGCTGAACCATCCTCTTGGATGCTTTCACTACAAAAAAGCATGTCTAATGCATCATTTATTTTGTATATATACATCAGTTATAAATGATGTAAAAGAATTTTGCATCATTTAAAAAAATGATTTTGAATGTGATGATGCAAATACTCTACATCAATTGTTCTATATATTTGTATCAATTACATAAACGATCACAATATATATCAATTGTCAAAAATTGATGTTAAGATTTATATCGATTAATATAACCGATGTTAATATTTCTCACGGTTATACCAAATGATGTCAATATTTATATCATTTGTAAACATCCGA
>OVAN01005937.1:0-22393 GCA_900406275.1 Anastatica hierochuntica | reverse complement strand
GGAAGAGTCCAAGGAGAAACAACAAGAAAACATTGAGGAACCTCAACAAAGATTTCAAGAAGAAGATTCTCCAATGGACAAGCTCTTTGACAAAGACTTTACCCTAATCTCCACCAAAGAAATGTACATTAGTGACCCAAGAAGGATTCCTTTTGAGGAAATATGGATGAAGACATTCAAGGAGTGGTTCTATGATGAATATGAGCCGGGTGATCCATGCCTTCATCAAGGGAACCTAAAAGACAATGTCAAGCTTAGAGACATTAAACAAGCGCATCTGGGAGGCAATCCCATGAGTATCCTTTTATTTCTATTCATTTTTAAGTTCAATTTTAAATGGTATGCTTGTGGTTTATGTTGTATTTTGAGTGTGTTTAGGGTGAATTGTGGTTTATGGTTCCTTTGAGTTGAGCTAAATGTTTAAAAATGTTTTCCATTTAGAATTTGCTAAGTTGATTGTTTGAATTTGAGTTAAGCACATAATTTAGAGATGTCAATTATTAGTGCAATGCATGAATTTGAGTTCGTGTGGTTTAATATTAGCAAATGATGGTGAATTTGATCTAGCTTAGTTGGTTTGGAATTATAAACCGTATGAGCTAAAGTTTGAAGTTTAATGAATGATTCTACTAAGTAGAAATGAGTAAAGCCAATGAGTATTGATTTCTTGTTCTTGAAATGGTTTATGGTTTACACTCTTACTTAATATATCATTTGACTTTCAATTGTCTCTTGATACTTACTTGCCTAATTCTCTTGTTAAGGCATCAAACTCAATCAAAACACCACTTCGGAAAGATCATAGAAGGGACTCTAAGGAAACTAAAGGCAAATCCAAGAAGCTCTAATTAAATTATTTTCTAAGATATCTCGAGGCTAAGGGTCCTCTACAACCCGCTTCCATCCATAACTCCAAGTTAGTATCTCTATCCATTATTTATATCGTTTTTCTTTTTTGCTTTATTGTGGTTTGGTCTCATTCGTCGGATATATTCACTCACCGAGACGGTGATGAATAAGTCTGGGGGAGGAGAATATTTGCTAATGACATTCTTAGTTGTTTTGTTTTGTTTTAACCCTTGAGTCTCATGTAGAATGCATTGTAAATAGTTAAGGCATATAAAATTCAAAAATTTTGAAAAAAATTGAAAAAAGAAACATGTAGTTGCATTTCTCATACTCATATCATTACGATCGAGTCTTAGAGCATATAGGATGCATTTGCATATGCATGAGGACTATGATTGAATTGTCACGTAATTGGACTATGCTTAGGAGTTGAATTGAGACCCTTGCTAATAATATCATGTAGCTTTAGCCAAACAGAAAAATGGAAAATCCATGCTTGGAACTCTCAGCTTAATTGTTTGCGTCTAGAATGAATCTTGCATGATTTGAATTCAACTCTATTGAACTTAAACGCTAATGAGCTTTTGAATTAACCTTGTTTATGGGCTTGAAATACATGAACCATGAGAAACACATTGACACTCGGTTGGTCTTATCCCTTTTTACCACCCTTAACCAATCCGAGTGGCCATTCTCATCTTAAGGATGGTTCCCCACCTTTAGCCCCGACCCTTTTATTTCAAACCCCACACTGTTCTTTAATTGAGTGAGGTCTCTTTTGATGCATTCATATGTAAAACCCCGTGAATATTGTGACGACAAAGAGGATCCTTCTTAGAACTAGTCTCATTTTAAGGCTAGTATAAATAGGATAGGGGTTAGATAAGAGTGTGTATACTTATTGATCATGGGTTGGGAATGTCTTATTTTGGAAAAGGGGGTTCAATGAGGAAAACCGTAAAAGAAGAAAAAGAAAATTGTGATACACTCTAGGAGGTGAAGAAAAGAAAGAAAAAAGATAGCTCAAGTTTGTAAAAAGAAGACAAAAGATCCTAGGTTAAGAAAATGAAAATTCTAGAGTCCAAAGGACTAGAAAGAAAGGATCAATCTAAGTAAGAAAAGGGATAAGAGCTATTAGCTAAAAAGAAAAAAAGAAAGCAAAAACCTTAGAGTGTGTTACTAAAGAGCTAAATGTCTTGAGAAGTGATTAGGGTGTTTTTAGTGGTTTGTCAAGAAAAAAGGAAGGGTAGAACTAGGGAGTATGATTGGGATGGGAATGAATTAATGAAGACTAGTCTTTGTACGAGCCAATTGTCCCTTTCTCCCTCGTTTTTACTACTTGAAATGCATTTCTTCAATGAGAGAAAACCATAAACACTTAAAGAAAGCCTCTCATTTTCACTCAAAATCTTTTTTCTTCCAAGATGATTGGTTTTTGATTTCATGCCCATAGGTGAGGTCCCATATATATTTACAAAATGAATGCTAAAGGGTTGTTGGATATGAAATGCTTGTGAAGGTTTAGGCGTAAACTAACTAGCATGACTTGGGAAGAGTATGGCGAAGTATGAGAGAGTAAGATTGACTCTTGTTACTTGCTACTACTTCCTAAGGATCTCATTTCAACTACCTTTGCATTTCCTTGTGATTATGAGTCCTCACCTTCAAACTTCTTTCTCGATTTGATCTTTGTTCACTTGCATGAGGACAAGCAACGGTCAAGTCCGGGGGAGTTGATATATGTATATATTGTATCATTTTAGTATTAGTTTTGTATGGTTTTCAATCTCTTTTAGCTCATTTAGAATTTTTAGTATTAGTTTTAGTCTCTTTTAGTATAGATTGATCATCTTATAGTCTTATGCTATGTTTGGTGCTTTACATTGCATTTCTTTAAAACTTTTAGGTACTTTAGATCTCAGTGGATGGATTGAATGATGCAAAAGGCATGGAGCTTAAAGAATCATTAAGAAAATGTTCTTGGATGCAAATGGGTAGATGTTAGATGGAGAACCGACCAAAGTGTCTTAAATATAAGATCGTATGGAATCTTTCCCGTGATTGGATTGAGATAAAATTTTGATAAACGATAGAAAGTTGAGTTAGCTTCGTTTTGGCGGTGGTTTCATCTCATTCTGAGCTACGGTTCAAGAGTTATGATTGAAACACCGAAGACAGGTGCTGCTGGGAGGAGGTAGGCGGCCAGTTCTAGGTGGTGCAGACCGCCAGCCAGGGGGGCCTAAACCGCCAGGGCTGTTCTATAGTTGGCTTGCGGTCTGGCAAGGCGGTGCAGAGCGCCAGCCAGAGCCCCCTGGACTGCCAGGAACCTCCGGAGACACCAAATTTGCTTATATCTGACCTGGTTTGTCCCGGATCGACCCAATTCAACCCTTTCCCCTATAAATACTTAATGTTAACCTTCTTAAAACCCTAAGATACCTAAGAAACAATTTATCTTCTTAGTTTTTCATAGATTTTGGTTGTTTTAAGATCTAAAAAAGTTATCATCATACTTTGTTTTGGATCCTTTTTAGTTTGTAATGCATTTGATGTCTCTTTTATTCTTGTTCTTCATGTGTTCTTCAAAGTTTCTTCATTCCTAGTAAAGTGTGGATCTTTCTTTCATTTTCAATAGTTTGTTTGAATCTTATCCATCTCATCTCATCTCTACTCTTCTTCTAACATGTATAATCAAGAGCTAGTGACAATCTCTTGGTTTTACATGACTTTTAATTAGTAGACTTTTTGTAGGATCATGGGTTAGCTATATTAGGAATTTTTTGATGCTAATCATTGATGTTTAGGGTTGTATTCATATATATTCAGATGATTTTGGGGGTGCTTAAGGCTAGATTTGACATGATCAATCAAATTCTAGATATTAAGGATTTCACACCCGGAAGGTGTTCGATGAAATGCCTAAGAGAACCTAAAATGTGCTTAACATTCTTAGCCTATGGGAGTAGTTGTCTAATGTATTTAGTAGACTAATAGGATTGTGTTTAATGATTGATGAATGCTAGATCACTATCGGGAGATTGAATTGATTTAGGATTTATCAAATGGATTAGGATCATGGAAATGAACTAATTGAGCTTTGCCTTGTCTTTGAATGGTGCTTAATCCAATCTTTTCATCATTTTTTTATTGTTAATTGATCCTCATGATAGTTAAACCCATGGTACAATGTCTTTCTTATCTTATTTTCGTCTTTGTGTTTTGTTCTTTACATTTCTCATCTCTTAGCTTGTAGATTCCATCACTCTGACCCTATTTGCTTAGCTTAGGAAATTTTATTACATCCTAGTGCTTGAATCTTAGCTCCTTTGGGTTCGATCCTTAAATACTACAACGCATTACCGTGTTCTTGCGGTTTAGTGAGTTGTTTGTCAATTAAGGTCTTTAGAAATTTAAAACTTGAATTGGTTAATCGATAACGAAACTCTTTCACATCACTTTCCTTCTGGTAACTGAATGATGTCCCAAACCTAATTGTCTAGCATCGACTGATACTCCTCATTCACTGCTTCAGTCCACTTATATGAGATGGAACTACTCATAGCCTGACAAAATTTGATAGGATTATCTTCTATAAGAGTTTGATTTTCCTCATGTTCCATTAAAAATACTATGTAATCATCCGGAATAGCATTTTTCCTTACTCTAGTGGACCGCCTTAAGGCAACTTGATCTTGTTGCACTAGCTCTTGAGGATTTTGAGTTTGACCTTCATGATCGATATCATCGACTTCCTGAGTTGGAGGAACAACTTCAGTATCAACTTGAGGAATAACTTCAGTATCAACTTGGGGATATAGATTTGCTTTATCCAAAGCAACTATATGAATCGGTATAGAAAATGGAACCGATTCTTCCTCAAAGATGATATCCCTCACTTTATTTCTCCCCCCAAACTCAACATCCTCAAAGAACGTAGTTTTTCTCGTCTCAAAAATATTCTTTACAGTGGGATCATAGAAATTATAGCCCCGAGAACGCTCAGAATAACCAATAAAGTAACTGCTAATTGTTCTTGAGTCTAGTTTCTTTTCATATGGCTTATAAGGCCTAGCCTCAGCTGTACATCCCCATATTCGAAGGTGCTTTAGACTAGGTTTTCTACCAGTCCAAAGCTCATAAGGGGTTTTAGCAGTTGCTTTAGTAGGTACCCTATTAAGAATGTAAGCTGCAGTCTTTAGTGCCTCTCCCCAGAGTGATTTAGGTAAGATAGAATGACTAATCATACTCCTCACCATGTCTTTAAGAGTGCGGTTCCTTCTCTCAGAAACACCATTCATACTGGGAGACATTCATACTGGGAGACTCAGACATTATTGAGGCACAATTCCGCATTCCTCTAGGTATCTGGCAAATGGTCTTGGACGTTGTTAACCTGAACCATCATATCTACCATAGTATTCACCACCACGATCAGATCTGGCAGACTTTATTCTTCGGTCAAGTTGGTTCTCAACCTCAGCCTTAAACTTCTTGAACACGTCCAGAGACTCCGATTTTTCATGAATAAGAAATAAGTATGCATATCTAGAGTAATCGTCAATGAATGATATGAAGTATTGTTGACCATTCCAAGATGAAGTAGGAAACGGCCCACAAATATCCGTATGAATCAACTCAAGGACTTCTGTAGCTCTATATGCACCTATTTTTTTATGTTTGGTCTGCTTTCCTTTAATGCAATCTACACAGACATCAGAATCAGTGAAGTCAACATAACTCAATATACCATCTTACACAAGTCGCTCAACTCTATTTCTAGAGATATGACATAGACGTTTGTGCCACAGAGTTCTTGAATTTGCGTTTTCAAACTTACGTTTAGTGCCCCTTAATTCAGCACTTAAACTTTCCTCATTATAGTTTAAAGTGTCAAGCATATAAAGATTGTGATCATCAAAAAGTTTACCTGTTCCAATAAGAACTGAATTTAAAGACAAAGCAGCTTTTCCATTCCCAGTTTGACAAGAATAATCGGATCTGTCTAAATAAGGACGGGAAACCAAATTTCGTCTGAAAGACGGTACAACCAAAGTGTCTTTCAAATCCAGAAAATAAACAATACTAAAAAAAAATCTAAAATGTGACTGCCTCCACATGCACTGGAATCCCATTAGCCACATGAATGTGTCTCTCAGCATCAGTTGGGTTTCGGTAGCTCAAAAAACCCTGAAGTGAAACACTCATTAGTAGTAGCAGCAGAGTCTAACCACCAAGTGTTTCTAGGCACTTCAACTAAGTTCATTTCTGAACAGATGAAAGCAAGGAATATACCTTTCTTAGCACACCAAGCGTGGTAATTTTGGCAGTCCTTCTTCATGTTTCCACCCTTTCTGCAAAAGAAACAGGTATTATCATCCTTATCCTGTTTCTTTTGGGTGGAACCCTTAGCAGCATCATTCTTAACAAGTACAAGTTTCCTTCTTTCGCCCTGATCCTTAGAGGTGTAAGCCAAATGAGCACTTTCACTCCTTTCTTGTTTCATTCTATCTTCCTCTTGCACACAATATGCAATGAGCTCATTAAGAGACTCTGTGTGTTATAACTAGATTTCAATTGATTGAACTGAGGAGGAAAAGATTTCAAGACAAAGAAGATTAGCACTTCATCCGGAAGCTCAGTCTTAAGTGTCTTGAGCTTTGAAAGAATGTCGGACATTTCCAAAATATACTCCCTTATGTTTCCATCGTCGTGATACCTCATCGTACTAAAGTGATGCAAAAGCATGCTTATTTCCGCCTTATCGCTTCTTGCGAAGTGCAAATCCATCTCGGCAAGAAACTGTTTGAGATCATTGATCTCTTCACCACCTCTGAAGGTTTCTGGAATGGTTTCCTTAATAATCATCAGACCAATGCGATTGGAACGCTCCCACTTCTCATAGACAGCCTTATACTCAACGATGTTGGTGTTCGTAGGAGAAGCAGGTTGTTCCATCCTTAGCGCAACATCAAGATCCATACACCCAAGAACAATCTTAACTTTACTTTTCCACTCAGTAAAGTTAGAACCCGTAAGTTTTGGAATTGATCCTAAGTTGGCAGATAGAGTAGCAACGTTTGCTGAAAAGAGAGAACAAAACCACATTAATAACTCATTAACTGGAGAAAATCAATAATGAATATCAAACAATTGTACATATCCCATCCAAGATACCAAATGTAACATTAATATCAAGTCTTTGGACAATAATATTAACTACTAGCGGTACTCTTATTGTGACGATCAAGCACTGACAATAATTCATGACAAATAACAAATCTTCCTTTGAGTCGATTTATCATTCACATGTTTAAATCCATATAATAGTCACATGTTTACCATCACATGTGTATGTGTACTTCGGTCAAATATTAAACCTTCCTTTGGGCCGATTTAATATTCGCATGAAAATACACACACGTATACATGTAAATTTGGCCAAATACAAATCTTTCTTTGGGCCAATTTGTATCCGCATAAATTTACATACATACATCATTTAATATTTTTCATGGAAAAATATCCTCAAGAGAGGTCTTCCTTTAGGCCGACATCTTGATTTAGTTATCCACTTCTAATATTAAACTTTGTACAATCAAATTTATTTATTGATTTTAAACAAAAAAACTTTATTCTTGTATAGACATATAAAAATATGTCAGAGGGATTTATAGGCAAGAAATGTTGCGGTGGCATAATGGTTGAAGGAAGGGGAACAGAGCACTTGTAGTCGTACCACAGTTGGGGAGTCATTGACCGCCACCCCTTTTCCTAATTATTGGACCTTGCGGCCCAACTTTATTTTTTAATTTCGGTTGGGCCAAAGCCATTTAGCATTAAAAAAACAAAAAAAAAACAAACAGATGAAACGAGAACGTTTCATGATCATCTTCAACCTATGATGTTTCGATGAAACCCTAAAAACTTTATGAATAGTCGTGGAACTGATGAACAAGATCTAAAAATTTACTCTTAATTTTCGAAAACAGTTTTATAGAATTCGAAAATCAACAACTTGATAAGTAAATTAATTAGATCTAAATTTTAAACATATTTATATCTACGTAAACACTAAACACATAGATTTAAACATGCATACAATCATATCTAACACAACGATAACCACAAATCCCAAAATACTTTATTTAATTTTATACATAAACTTCAAAAAAAATTTCAGATTCAACAATCTAAAATTTTCTCACAAAATAAAACCGAATTTATAACTTTAAAATAAACTTGGTTATCAACCAAAAACTGAATATGGTGGCTCCGATACCAATTGTTAGATTTATTTAATCTATAAAACCATAAGCCATACCAATTTCTAATTAATAGATCGAGAGCAGAAGGGTACCTGATGAATTCATGCTTACAAATCTGAAAGAATTAGGGAATGGATCTTCCAAAGCAAACCCTAGATAACTTTAGGTCTCCTGTGATGGAGATGCAGAGAGTTTCTGTATTTTCTGTTAGGTTGCTTTGGGGACAATAACCCATTATTTATAGAGAATCAGTTTCTAGTCTGGCCCCTCATCAAACTAGAAATTGCCAAAGGTATTCACATATTAATATTTCATAACACTTATACCCATAACCTTTCTTTTATCACAAAGTGACTGCAACAAAATAGGTTATTTAATTAATGACCCTAACACATTTAATCTTTAACTTATTTGACATCACCTAATGATTTTTACAAATTATACTTATATGAAAAATTGAACTAACAAATCTATGGTTAACCATAACCATTGTTTCTTTTAAATACTAGCAAACAGAAATTGCACTCATGTTGTAGCTTGAGAAAAAAATTTCTAAGATCTTATCTGTTTTTTTCATGTTCTAGAGCTCGTTAGACGCTAGTGGAGCGGCAAACTTGGATTAGAGCTTAATTGAAAAATCGGAGATTAATGGACGATTAGTTTTTAGATTATTTTGATATTTTTAATTTAAATCAATTATATAAATACATAATAAAATTTATAAATTTTATTTGTTGATATTTTCTACTTGTTTCTAGACGAAAACTAACTAAAACTAATCACCGATTAATCTTCGATTGAGTAGCCAATTTTAGTTAAAAAGTCCAATACAATTAGTTAAATAGTGTTAATGTTTGAAAAATCAATTTAGGCGGAACTAATCCGATGATAGATGCATGTGAGAGTAATCGGTCTAAACGGAAGTTTTAGAACAAAGGTTCCTTGGAACTAATTTTATTTTTTTAGTCTGCTGAATGCTTTTAAATTTTTTTTCACCGTTCAAAGGATTCTGTGAAGGAAATTACATGACTATTAAAGATCCAAACATCAAAATTGATTGAATGTGGAATAATGCTGAATTTCAATATAAGATATTCATACATAACACAGCCTCTCTGAAAAGATAATACTCCTCCATTTTGATGGTTAATTTTACAAATTTTCATGATTGTATTCATAAACAAATACTTACTCAGACATAAAAGAAAAAGCATATACTAAATCCATAATAACACTTCATACTCATAATTCATATGATCTGTTTGTTCCATGTCCTTAAAATAGCTTTCAAAGTTTTGAAAACATTATATTGCAACATTGCACCAAAAGAAAAGCTTATATGCAACATATCCATCAAAAGATACAAATAAGTAATACAAGGACAATTAATAAGCCAAATGGAAATGGAAAAGATACAAACAGGTTTTCCAAATGATATTAACATCCACACCTACATCGGGACAATAGGAAGCAAATGGAACAGATGGAAATGCATAGAGATCATTGGACATGTTTTGTAGACTCTTCTTAAGTCTCACAACAGGAAAGAGCAAGGATAGGCTGGGTACTCACCACATATGAAGAACAAAAGCAGTACATGGGTGTACCTCTGTTGATCCAATCAACTCTCTTCTGGGGGCAGAAGCACTTTGCCTTGAGGGAAGCAGTATTGCAAGTGAAATGGCTTGGTTACACCAAGGTAATATTTTGTGGTGATAACAAGATGCTTTACTCTTGCCTTGACAAAACATTAAATGCTTAAAACCTTCTCAAACAACTTTGCAAGAAGTATTCATATACATTGGGGATATAAGGAGATTCACGGTAGCTCTGGAGAATACCTCTTCGAATTTGTAAGAAGAGAGACCAATGGCGAGGCGGATAAACTTGCAAAAGAAGCAAAAAGGAACTCAATGCAATATAGGATAGTATGGGAGAATGGTTGAATGTTAGTGTAAACCAGTCCGAACATTATATTCTCTTGTATGAACTAAATGTATCCAATTCTCTATAATAATGAAAGAATTTATGGCCGAGAAAAAAAAAAACATCCACACCTAATATGCCAAATGGAAGTGGGAAAAGATATTTAGAATAAAACCCGCATATAGCGCGAATACTCATATTTTAGAAAGTACAAATTATAAGCTTATTTCTAAAACAAAAATCAAACTTGGATTCATAGATACGTTGTGGATCATGGAGTTGATTATGACTTAGTCTGCGGCTTTTGATCCATGCTTGGGAACTCAGTCCAAGATTGGTTGGGTTTGCTCGATCATTCGCACTTTAGAAACTAAGACTCAAGTTATGAACCGAGGTCGTGCCATGAAAACCACCATGCGTTCGTGGGGTTAGCAACTGGGAGTTGAATGTTCACGGACCAACCCGGTCAGGCTATTCCGAAACCTATGATCGTTCATTCTAAGCTCGCTCGTCCCTCGATGGTTTGAGAATGCGTAACTGGTTTTCGGAACACATTTGATCTATCTATACATCTAAATGGCAACAAACATTTCATGATTCTAAACTTGTACACTAAAATATAAAAGATAAGACGCAATAAAAATAACAACTCGTTTATTCAATCTGAGTTTGTTTCCCTTTCTATACATCAAGATCATATCTCACCACTCTCTTTAGTTCTAAAGTCTAATGTCTCTCACACCATTCAAAGAACAAGAACATCACAATTGGTTCAGAACTCAAATGATTCACAAATCTAAAATGGTCACCAAAACCTAAACCAATAAGTAGCTTCATAAATCCAAAAAAATAAACAAATTATCATCTTCCTAGTCAGTATCAGAAAGTAGATAAGCTGGCGAAGATCGCGATGAAGAAACAGATTCTCCATTTTCCGCACTCAAGTTCTGCAATTTCGGTTTCAATTCATTGTTACAAAACTCATCATACTCCGTTTTATCACCTCCTTTCTTCTTCACTTCAACAACAACCAAAGCTGGAGTCAGTTCAAATATCTCAGCAGCAACGGTCAATGGACCTTTCACACTTCCTTCTCTTGAACCTTCAAGACTCACTTTACAATCCTTCTTTCGCACCGTAAAGCTAACAACTTTCGCGATTTCCTCCAATTTCGATATGATCTTATTAACCGGAGCTCCTGAAACAAACCTGGAGCCTTCATCATCATCAAACAAACCCGATAAATCAAAACCAGGCGAAAACGAAATAAGATCAAATGCATTCAAACTCGCGGGTCTAGGCATGGACGTTGTCTTTCTTCTAGCATCAAAAGACTCGAATTCCGATTCTGAAACGGTGGAAGACCGTCCAGAAACCGATTCCACAGATTCGATATCATCATCATCAACAACATTACAGAGCTTATTATCATCCTCAACATAGAACTTAACATGCTTAAACCCTTTCTTGAACCAACTAGTCTCCATAATCTCAGGCATTGTAAACCGTCTCTCCGGTTTAGTCTCGAGCATTCGAATCAATAACCGGTTAATCTCAGCCGGGAACCACCTGGGACACTTGAAATGTCCTCTGTAAATCTTCTTATACATAGCCATAACATTCCGATCATGGAAAGGAAGAAAGCCCGCCATTAACACGAAGAGGATCACTCCACAGGACCAGATATCGACTTTAGCTCCGTCGTAGCCTTTCCGGGCAAGAACCTCCGGCGCCACGTAAGCAGGCGTGCCACAGAAAGTGTGGAAAAGCCCGTCTTGTCGGATCTGATCAGAGACTGCGCTCAGACCAAAGTCGGAGACTTTCAAGTTCCCATTCTCGTCCAAGAGGAGATTTTCCGGTTTCAGATCCCGGTGATAAACGCCGCGGAAATGACAAAAAGACACGGCGGAGATCAGCTGCTGGAAATATTTCCGAGCGATGTCTTCTTTGAGCCTCCCTTTCGCGACTTTGTTGAATAGCTCTCCTCCTTTGACGTACTCCATCACGAAGTAGATCTTCGATTTCGTCGCCATGACTTCAAAGAGCTGGACGATATTGGGGTGGCGAACGCGGCGGAGGATCGCGATCTCGCGTTTGATGTGAGCGATTAAACCGCTTTTGAGGACTTTCTCTTTGTCGATCACTTTGATCGCAACGCTTTCTCCAGACGCCGCGTTTCGAGCGAGATATACTTTGGCGAAGGTCCCATGGCCGAGAAGACGACCCATCTCGTATTTTCCGAGGATTAGAGTTTGTGGGTTGCTGCTCTTTTCCTTGTTCTTCATCGATCTCACTCTCCTCAGTAAATCCGCCATTGATACGAGAGATTCTGAACCTCTCTCTCTCGTGAAATGCTGAAAAGTTTTTAGATATTTTGAGCTCGAGAACGTTTCGGTCTGCAAACTAATCAACTTCGTTTGTTTTGATTGATTCTCGACAGGTTGTAGAAAGAGACGATCTCTCTCCTTCTTCTTCTCTCCGTCTCTATTCTGTTTTTAGAAAATTCCTTTTGTGTATATTTGGAATTGCTACGCAAAATAAAATTCACACTATTCGATTATTTTGATATTTCGGGTACAACTCCCACGCATATATATACAGACGACAGATTAAATTAAAAAAAAAAAAAAAAATTTGGTCAACTAAATTTGTGTATAATTTACAAACATGTTATATTAACGTGTTAACACCCTACTATCTATTGGTTTACATACTATAGATTTATATAATACTATAGATTTAGATTTTTTTTTTACTACTATATTTTATTGAATATACGTGGTTAAGATCATATAGAACTACATGAACAAATTATTACACAAACAGCTATATGCACCATTTGTTGAAGAGGATAAAAAGTCTTCTTACTCCACTACAAATCGTTCGCTTATCTTTTTCTTGAGGCTTTTTCTTGTTTGTATCAGTAAACCCCAATGCACCTGGTACTAGTTCTGAAACTGTAACTATCTGACACCAATTAGTCAGTATCAGAGTCTTGAAATAAAATTTAGACCTCGACATGATCTGGATATAAATCCAACTCTTTATGTTTGCAGCTGATTTTCTTTTGTGTCCTTCTAAAGAAGAGTGTCTTTGGTAATAGAGTATTCTCACCATCTTATGTATATGCTTCCTCAGATATGTAAAGTCATTTGTATCCAAAAACAAATGAAAAATAACAACGATAGGTGCCAATAATGTCATCCTACGTCCTTTCCCCTTAACAATCTTCATGGTGTCATTATGATCATGAACCATAACCAATTGCAGAATAATCTTCGCAAACACATTCTTGGAACATACATAAGAAACAAGACTCTCAATACCTTCTGAATTGAGTGAAAGGCCGCCTCGAATCGGTGCCATCAGTTTGTCACATCTGAACCGTTCAAGGGAAAGCAAACAACTCAACACCACCACAACAAGTCGAGTATTATGATTTGTCCATGGCGGTTTCCATATTTTGGTCCAGATGGATCGAGAGTCTTTAGGAACAACACCGCGATGCGAAATACACCACAGAAAGATACCGACGATAGTAACCAGCGGGTACCGCAATTCCATTGCCGGAAAAACATCCCCAAATTTGGAATTTGAAAGACAAGCGCCAATACCAAACATCCTTGATAAGCAAGTGTGGAATATCGGAAAATCACATCCTCCGAAGGGAGAAACCACCACGCCGAATGCGGCGAGCAACAACGCCGATAACCGAAGAAAAGATCGCTGGATATTTATCCCCATTGAAACAAATATCCCACGGATTCCACCGGTAGTCGGAAATCAATTCAATCAACGCAACGTCGGCGAAGATCGATACATTATTATTGAATGCGTAAAGAAATATGAGACAAAACAAGAAAAAAAACTGGCCACCGACGGTAAGAAAATACTTGAAGCGGTTGTGTTTATCAGTCGCCTTTATAATCGCGTTCTTTCTTATTTTTTCTCGCCTTATCATATTGTATACTATAGATTTAGTTTATTCAAGAGAAAATTCTATAAAATACATCAACTCAATTTCAATTACCATTTTTATATACCAACGTTTTATGTACCCATAATAATACACCAACTATTTACTTTTCCAGAATAATATATCAATTATTTTCTTTGTAAATTTTAAATTACATACACTAGCTATCTAGCCATTAAAAATAACATCATTATATATTTATTGTTTTATTGAAAATAATTATAATAATAGTTATATAATACTTAATTATTTCAATAATATTTAAAAATTAAAAAAAATTATGAATATATCTCAGAAATCTAATAAAATTTTAAGATATAATTTTAAAATTAAAAATTGTAAAATATTAAAATATAAACTAAAGAATACCAAAAAATAAAATAAGACTTAAAATATCATAAAGTATAAAAATTCTAAAATTTATATAATATCTTAACTGTAAAAATGAAACAAGAAAATTGTACTTTTTATGTTATTTTGTGTTTTTAAGTATTAGAAGAGGAGCATTTACAACCTCTAAAATTTGTAAGCATTAGCATCTTCCGTTTAAAATTTAATTTTTTTAGAAATTTTAAGTTAATTTATATTTTTTGTTTTTCTAGTAAGTTTTAAATTTTATTATTAATATTTTATAAATTTAAATATTAAAATGATATTTAATAATTTATTAAATCTTTCATAAATTTCAAAAAATTTAATATTTTTTATTTTTCCTATATATTTGAACTAATTTAGTATGAAATAATCATAAATATTATTATTTTCAATAAAAATTAATATTTAACGGATTTTTAACGGTGTTTCTTTAAATTGGTAGATAGCTAAGTGTATATGATTTAAAATGCACAAAGAAAATAGTTTATGTATTATTCTGGAAAATGTAAATAATTGGTGTATTACTATGGGCACATGAAAAGTTAGTGTATTAAAATGGTAATTGAAATTAAGTTTTATAAAAAATTTCCTTTATTGAATTAATAAATTATTGTTCATTTCTATGCTATTTTCATATATATATATATATATATATATGTATGTAATTTCAAATTTTATTGAATATATTTTGTATATATATTTTAAATATTGATAATAAGATTTATTTGCCATAATGTGAATATAGTCATAAAATAATTTATTTTTTAACATTCGACCTATTAAAAACTATAATATTAATAACATTAATCTTATTAATGGTATTAATCTACAAGTTATTAATTTATTATTTTTGTTTGCATTTTAGACTTTTTTTATTTATTTTTATTCGAACTAGCTTCTTCTTATTTTAAAAATACTATTTTTACCTATTTTAAAAAATAAAGTTCTTTAAAATTTCAAAATAATATATATTTAATCTTTGTATAATATATGTTTTTCTATGAATTTTTCATTTCCGTTAATTTTCTTTTCAAAGATGTTTTAGTTAAATTTTTTTCCTTTTCTGTATTATTAATTTTTTAATTGATAAAAATGTATTAAAGATTTTTGTATAATCAATCATCTGAATTTTGAATTTAGTAAAAATCACTTCGCAAATAATATATAAGATAAATTGTTTTAAATATATATATATATATATATATATAAGATAAATTGTTTTAAAAATTTATATAAATAAATTTAAGTTACTAGAATAACTAAAAATATATGTCACTCATGTATTTGTTATAAAATGAAATATAATTCTTTTAAATTAATATATTCATTTTTAATCTCTTAATAAACTGAGAAATTTTTAAACTGAAAATATCACTAACCAATCAAATGAAATATAAAAATTGATATCTAACTATATTCAATACTTTGTTTTAAATAATAATATTTCACTTCTTGTCTTAGTGTGACTATGCGTTTTTCAAAATCACTATATTTTTATATTAAGTTTTATGGCATATCTTATATATTAAGTATGAAATCACATTGCACCAGATTAAAAGTTGGGTTGACTAAATACAACTTTACCCTTATTAATAAAATTACCCATACTAATGAAATACTCAACCGTTATTAAATTAACTAATTAAAAAATAATTATTTTCTAACTAAATTGATTATGGCTTTAAATTTGGGCTTTTGGACTTCATTATTATTAGATTTTTATATTTCATAAATATTGTTCAAAAAATAGTCTGTTCGACTTAAGCCCAAATATAAATACACTAACTTTGTCTTTTTCTAAAGTCAGCACCTTTAAAACAATTATAATTTAAGAATTAATAAAACACCCAAATCATCAAACAAATATTAAAACAAAACAGTATCATATGAATTATTAACATATCGTACCTTCTGCTATAACTATACAAAAAATAAATTTAAGATCGACAGTTGCAGTCACAGTAGAACAATTTAAATTTAATATTATAGTTTTTAGCGGGGTCAAACATCATCTGCAAAATATTTCAATTTTACGTAGAGCATGCCAAATGAAGCGTGTACTATCTTATTTTAAAATTCATACAGTAAGGTGTGTTGATAAATAAATAATAACATGACTAAAATTTTGAAAGTCGAATTTTTTTAGATATCATACAAACAATTTAATATATATGTTAAATTGATTAATTTATAAAATATAATTATATTACGAAAATATGAGATGCAAAAATATTTACAAATTTTATTGCCCGTATATAATGCGGGCCAACTAACTAGTATTATGTAAAACACAAACATATAATGTATGATATATGAAAAATAAGTTAGAAATTTATTAAAATAACTAGAATATCTTTGAAAAAAATTTTAAAAAGAAATTTTAATTTACTCTATTTTCTTATTAATAACTATAAATTTATCGTCATTTCACATTTACATATATTAGATTATTATCATTTTAACTATTTGAAAGTAATATATTAATATATTTGCATTAAATTAAGACTTTTTTTATCTTATACATTGCGCATATCAAAAATCTAGTTTGCGACAATTGTGAAAACGTATCCTATTTGCGATCGAACTTTATGCGGATCCATCAAATATCTTGCATCTGCAAAACCAATTAAACCAGATTTCGGGTTTCTAGTATAGAATAAACCCAATTCAACGGTTCATTGGAGATAACGGAAAACGTGCTTTATTCCAGTCCAGTGTATGCGCGTAGGTGATGAAATGTATCTTGCAAGCAGATTAGCAGTAAATACTATATATGGTCGAGTGTAATTTGCAAGATACATTAATCCGCCTATGGTGCTCATGCAAGGTACTTCATGATCCTTGTAAACATCAAGTGATTTATTGACCATTGGGGTACTCAAAGAATTCGAGTTATTCATATTAAAACGTTTTAACGCCCTTTTGGTGTAGTTTAATTGATGCACAACTATTACATTTTTCAAGTGTTCTATCTGGAGCCTAAGAAAAAATTTTGTCTCACCAAGATCTTTCATTTCTATCCCCTCTTTCATATGAGTTCGTGCATCATCAATCTTCTTTTGAGTACCAATTATGTTCAAGTCATCAACATATACAGCGATGATCACAAATCCTGACAAGGATTTCTTAATAAATATGCAGGGACATATTGCATTATTTACATATCCCTTCTTAAATAAGTACTCGCTTAAGCGATTGTACCACATACGTCTGGACTGTTTCAATTCATGAAGTGATCGCTGTAACTTGACCGAATATATCTCCTTAGACAATGCTTCTCGCATTTTTGAACATTTAGGGATCTTTAATTTCTTGGGGACTTTCATATAAATATCACTTTCTAGTGATCCATATAAATATGCAGTCACAACATCCATCATATACATTTCTAAATTGTTGGATGCCGTTAAACTCATCAAATACCTGAATATGATTCCATCCATAACCGGGGAATAAGTTTCTTCATAATCAATTCCTGGTCTTCCAGAAAAACCTTGTGCCACAAGTCGGACTTTACATCTTGTGACCTCGTTTTTCTCATTTCTTTTACGCACAAAGATCCATTTGCATCCAACCGGCATGACATCTTCAGGTGTAATGACAACTGGTCCAAAGATATTTCTTTTATTTAGGGAGAACAATTCAGTTTCCATGGCCATTTTTCATTTCTCTTAGTCAGACCTTTCCTGGCACTCTGATACAAATCTTGGATATGTATCATCACTTTCATAGTTCATTTCTTCGAATACAGGAAAAGAAAACATTCCATCAATATCTTCTGTCTCATTTCTAACCCATAATTTCCCAATATATGTATAATTGATATAGATCTCATGTTTTTCTGCATCATTTTCATCTTCAGGACGAATTTCACATGGTTCTTCTCGAACCTCCTCACATATGTCTTTTAGACATCTTTCTTTGTGTGATTCATCTAGAATACTTTGGGGTTATATTTCTAATTGTGGGTCTTTTGTGACCTTTTTATTTGACTCTTCAATTTCTTTTTTTCTTTCGGGGAATCTTATCTTTAGATCCAATAGGTCTCCCCCCCCCTGTAATTGAACCATCAGTTCATTCACATTGTTTCTATCCATATGTTCTACAGGAACATTGATTCTCGATGGAACATTTGCTGCAGGAGCATATGATTTTCACACCCTTTTTGTATCTGTAAACACATTTGGTAGGTGATATGCCATATCCTACATATGTTTTTTTTTAAACTTCCAGCTCTCGTTTATTAGTAGGAGATTTAAGTGTACCAAAGATGGAGTACACCATGTAATATCTTTTGGAACCTCTTTAACTTCTCCCTCTAACACTGGGAATTCATCTTCATAAAAATAGCAATCGGAAAAATGAGTCGTAAACATATCACCAGTGCGTGATTTAAGATACCAAATAATACTCGGTGATGTATACCCCATATAAGTTCTCAGTCTCCTTTGAGGCTCCATGTTTGTTCATTACGGTGGAGCAATAGGGACATATAGCGCACATCCAAAAATGCGGAGATGGGATATATATGGCTCTCTGCCAGACATCTTTTGTATAGGGGAATGTTCATGATATACACTTTGTCTTAACTGGACCCTGCATACAAAATAGCATGTCTCTATACTAAAATTGGGATTTTTATTCTCAATATTAACAATATTGCAATTAATTGCAAATGTTTGACGAGAGACTTGATCATGCCATTTTGTGTATGAACATGGGGAACTGGATGCTCAACATCAATCCCCGTTGACATATGATAATCATTAAAAAGGTTTGTGTAGTGAATTCACCAACGTTATCAAGCCTTACTTTTTTGGTTTTCTTTCTTATCTACGAAAGCACATCATATACCTTCATATCTTTTATATGAGTTATATCTCCATAAGATGCTTCCATAACTCTAAGAATTTGGTGCTTTAGGACCAAATACATTTCTTTAAAAATGTTTAAAATGTAAGCATTATGTAAAATTCTGTCTTAGTATCTTTTGAAATAACATCACTTTTACTAGATGTTAAACTTGTAAAATCTGAAAACAATTTTGTCTTTCAAAATATTATCCCATATTTTCACTACTTATGATAATTTTCAGTAGCTTTATCAAATAGATGTTCCCGGGAACATATTCCGATATCAGTAATTCTTCAAAGATTATAAATATCTTGGAGGTACAATCCAATTCATTCGTATAATGCCATACATATTTACTTGGACTTCGGGTCCAAAACATTTCTCTTCACTCATACGAGTTTTAACATTGACTTGATTGCATCTTTTTATCTATTGACCAATACTTTATTTTCTACACTCTTCCAAAGAGGTAGAATCATGATCCTCATCTTTATTAATCGCAATTTGCGCTTTTATTTATATTATCGACAATTTTCTTTTCTTTGATTCCACATTTTCCGTATCAACATGGCTAACCAAGATCTCTTTTTGATTTCATTCAGGTACCTGATTTATTATTAACCATGTCAATGGTCTCTTCAAAAAAAAATTTCTCCCCTTTAAATAACTTGCTCCCTTTTCGAGGATTTTATACTTGGAACCAAATAGTCTATCACGTTCCGTACGTGTCATAGAATTATTATCAAAAGATTGTTCTTCTAAGACATATGATCTTATTGGAGCATTATTTTGCTGGAGTGAGAGACTATTCCTTTTTTCTCTTAACTTTGACTTTATGTCTGACCATTAATTTTTCATTTTATGAATGAATTATCCTTCTTTTTTGAACTTTAAGTTCAAATCTCTTTTGTATGAGGATCCACAATTTTTCTGATAATTCATTTCATGTTCTCTCATCGTCAACCTTTGATTTTGTTTCTCAAATGCTTCTGGCATTTGATTTGCAATACTGAATAGTGATTTTCTCAACTTATGAGCTTCATGTTCATCTATCTTTATTCAAAGATCCAACTATTCAATAATTCTCCTCTCGAGATGATGACATTTTATGTTCATCCATCTCGAATAAAATCCCACTTTAGGACTAATGAAAAATCTAATTACCCATTTTAGGTAAAATATGATGTCTCAAACCCTTTTGATGTGAAATTTTTAATATCCTTTCTCAAGATGATGATTTTTCTTAATAAGTCATCTTGAACCGATTTATTCTTTTAGATCGACCATAATTTGGGGTATATAAAAAAAAAAGCTTCATCCATTATTCTCAACGAGCTTATTCAACCCAAATGATGATTTATTCATAAAAAAATTGTTCATGATGATCTTTACTTTAATTTTAAAACATGCATAAGTTAAAAAACATCTGACTTTCAACATTAACTCTCAATGACCTTTAGTGTCCTTGTTGAACCGGGATGATTTAACTAATTATTATATTACTTTTAGCAACAAGTAAACTTCACGTTTACTATTATATATGACACCATTATCCTTAATTTAAATGTGCATGTCATCATCATGCGCTCTTTTAAAGCGTTTGACTCTTACGTTCTCTGTGAACGTTTTAACTCTTCTTAAAAGATTTTTCCATAAATATTTTTGTTCTCTTGGAACGCTTGTTTAACTCTTACGCTCCTTTTAGCTCTTTTTAGAGCATTTTCTTTCTTTCTCTCCCTTTTTAGAGTGTATCAACTATTT
This sequence comes from Anastatica hierochuntica, assembly GCA_900406275.1. Lineage (NCBI taxonomy): Eukaryota > Viridiplantae > Streptophyta > Magnoliopsida > Brassicales > Brassicaceae > Anastatica > Anastatica hierochuntica. The sequence continues at coordinate 1,387 of OVAN01005937.1, read as the reverse complement.
AAGAGCTGAACTTTTGTTCTTCAAGAACATTTTTACCTTTTGAGAGAGTTTAGATCATCTTGAATGGTTCGCTTATATGGAGCGATTCATTATTTAGAGCTCTTCGGGAGCATCCAATTATTTCTATTTTGTTCAAAAGGCGTAGTCTTTCTATATACTTAACATTTATATATGTGCATATAACATAAATTAAAAAGTTATATTTGTGCGACGATCCAGCCATCTTGTGCATGACGGCATAACCGCTTTGAGTTAGTAAATAACATAAATTAAAAGTTAGCTTGCATAAATTAAATGGATTAGCTTGTTAGCATAAACATAAATTAAAAGGGTGACACGCGACGCTTGTCTTTTCATAAATAAATTAAACAAATTCGGAGAAAGTAAAACCTGTCCTCGCGAAATAAATTTAAATTTTAAATTAAGTAAATAAAAATTTAAATTTTACTTTGTTTCGGTATAGACTGAAGGTAGAAACGTTTTTACTGATAACGTGTTAAATATTATATAAATAAATGGATATTATATGTGTTTACTTGTATATATATATATATATATATATATTATATTATGTAAATATATGTGTGTGGTGAGCAAAGAAAGAGACTAGAATAAGAGAGAGAGAGAGCCATAGTAATAACAAAAGAAGAAAAGTAATGAAGTGAATTATGTCTTTAGCTTTTTACTTGCTTCTTCTTTGTTATGTGCAAGGAAGGAATGTAAATGCCTATTTATAGGCAGAGAAAACAATAAAATATTTGACAAGTCGGTTGAAACCGACTTTACCATCGTCTATGGATAATTATCTAAAATAAAAAGTAGTTTTTGCCAAGCTAAGAAACCAGTTTTTAAACAAAATGATGTAAATTTTTCTTCCATTTCCAATTTTTATATTTTTTGAAGTTTTTTCTTTCACAATATTAAATTTTATATTAGTTTGTTTTCAGTTTATTCATATTGTATGTCTAAATAAAACATCAAATTTAGACCAACTAATTATTAAAATGGGTAATTAAGGGAATAATAGTGGACTATGGTTATTTAAATTTTAGAGAGTGAAAAAAATATTAATATTGTATTAGAGTGGTTCTACAAAATGCCTCATCCTTAGTTAACAGAAAAAAAAATTTGAGGCTATAAAATGGTAAAATACAATTTGGGTGGCATATCAAAATTAAATAATCTAAGGTTTTAAGTTATTTAGTGTGGTTGGTGGAAAAAATCGTTATTTAGTGTGATTTCCTTTATTAAAAAAAACACCTTATACTCTCAAAAAAATAAGTAATAGACATAAAAAAAAATAATGAAGATCTAAAATATTGGGAAAATATAGGGAAACTAGGTCATGCAAAAAGAATATATATATATATATATATATATATATATA
>OVAN01005936.1:0-11035 GCA_900406275.1 Anastatica hierochuntica | reverse complement strand
AGTCTTTTTACTGTCCCTATAAATCACCACACGATCTTTCTCCATGTTTTTTCCTCATCCACACTATTTTGAAATAATTCCCCAGAAGGATATCTATCCTAATCCTACTCCAGTACAAGCACTCTTAACTGTGAAATTCTCTCAGGGCAAATGACCGAAAAATAAATGTACTATTTAAGTCTCCAAATCGATTCTTCTAATTTTCCCTTCTTTGATTGGTATGTAGAAAGGCTCACAATGGTTTGAAGAGGCTGGCGAAATTGATGTTCTCAAGTTCTTACAGGAGAGGTTGTGCGAATTCGTAAAAGTTCTATGATTGTAATTCATATTAAAACTTCGACAATCACATGACCCACATGTTCTCCATCAATGGATGTAAGATGATGGCCCTCTTTTCGTAGGCATACAACATACACGCTCTGAAGTACGATTGTATCAATAATATCTTAGTCAAAAAGCCTCTCTTTGATGTGATTATCAAGCTCCCTATTGAGTATGTTTTGTTCTTGAATCGTGTTTATTGATGCCCTCTGCGGAAACCATCTTGACATTTTCATGATGATCGCAACAAGCTCGACTATTATTGTGTTTTTTCGGCTTATCGAGTTCATGATCAGTATTGATCGAATGATGCGTTGAAGAAGAACCTAGAACATACACAAGTTTGATGAAGTTTATTGTTCAACTGTTTTTATTGATCAACAATGGTTGATGGTACTCTAAAGAAACCCATGATTCATCGTTATAGGGTAAGTGATTAGGGTTTGACGAAATTTTGAAAAAAGTAAATTAGGGATAAACAATTAAAATTTAATAGAATTCTTTAGATTAATCAACATAAACATATAAAGTAAATTAATAAACATAAACCATATAATGATACAGAAATGTAATTAAACGATTTTATTATGGAACTCTTTCAAATATAGCCTATAATTTGTTGCCAATTCACTAACTAACATTCTCTCTCTTCATTTTTTAAAATACCATCTTTTACCCTTCTTAACACTCAAATATAACCAAAATGTCACTCCTTATAATTTATTTAATTAAAAAATAAATAAAAAAGACACAAAAACCTCTAAAACCCTAAGGTATTTACCAAAATGCCATCTTCTTCAATATTCTCAACAACCACGAACAACAAATATTAAGCTCTAAATGCTTCTCCAACCACCACTTTTCGAGCTATAAACACCATTTCTAGCCCTAAAACTTCGTTATCTATCACTTTTTTTTTCATTTCAAACAAAAACTCTCTCTTTTATGTTTTTAAAATTTCAAATTTGTAAATTTTGACAATTCGGTCAATTTAACAACAAAACCTCCTCAATATCGCTTTGAAACAAAGTTCTGAGCGCTTGGAGAAGCCAAAAGAAAGCTCAAAACATAAAATTAGGTAAGGTTGAGCTTCTATTCTCATTAAGATGCAGATATGCGTTTCTACAGACCACAACTGAAGTATGAAAGCCATTGCAGACTTCATTTGCGGCCTGGTGGTCAATGCAGAGGTTAGTTTTTCATTTGAATGATTAAATTTGTAGCATATCGCAGACTTCGTTTGAAGCCTGCACGTTTCCATTGCAAACAAAAAAAGTTGCGCAGATGCTACTGGCAATGTGCTTAGTGAAGGGGTTATATTTACAATTGACCAGAGCATTGACCATTTAAGAGAATACTTCATTTTCGGCTTGCGAAAAATCAATGATTTTACAGTCCTCAAACGAAGTCTACTCTGTAAAAAAGGTTAGTTTTTCATTTGAACAAAATAAGAAATGTTGATCAAAAATATAATATTATAATTCTGACTTCGTTTGCAGCCTACTTACTTGTTCAGACCGCAAACGAAGTATGCTTTTTATTGTATTATAATGCAGACCGCAAACAAAATATTTTTTTAATATATTTTATTGAAGACTTTGTTTGAAGTCTGCCTAGTCAAACTTCGATACAACTTCTTTTGAAGTCTGCAGCCCGCAAACAACAATCGAAGTTTGCACCGAAACGTCAATGTTTGGTCAACTACAAAACTAACCTAATTTTTTTTAGGAGACTTCATATGTCGTCTGTATGATCTACCCAGTCTTAGTTTACTAAACAAACTTCATTTGCAGACTTCAAAGATATACATACTTCACAAGGAGACCGCGGGCTCAGAAAGTTAAAGCTCAGTCAATTGCAAAACTAACCTTTACCTTTATGCAGACTTCGTTTGCGGTATGTGCTTAAAAGTCAACCCTATGGTCTATTGCAAACCTAACCCAAATTGCATACTTCTAATTATGTCTACTATATGTAGACTTCTCTGAGAAGTCTACTTGCGCATTTGATGCAGACTTCGTTTGCAGTCTGCTTACACTGGTTTTTGTTAAATATGTGTTTATATCATACATATAATTCTTTTTGTTGGATTTTCTTGTTGTCACATGTGTTCTTCGTGCTTCTGATTCAGTTTGAAATCTTTTAGTGTCATAATTATGAGATCATGTTTGATTAGCCTTTTTTTTTGCTCATTTGCATGGTAATTTTTATCGCTAGTGGCTTATCGGTTTATGTCTTTACAGAGAATGATTCAACTACCTGTTGTATATGGAGAGTGGGCTCGTGATGGATTATTGTCGCATTTTGTGGTGGATAAATGCAAAGGAGGGAGAATATTCTTTATGAGGATTGTACACATGGTGAGCTTGTTGAAATGGGACGAGGACTATGACCTCGACAAGAAAAGGGAGGTTGAGTTAACTTACGCATTGCCGAATTCAATATTGCAACAATTGGCTCCAAATACACCTCCTATGTATGTCACTAACGATAGACAAGTTTGGAGTTTACTCGAGATGAGTAAAATGCATGTTGTACGTCTATGTATGGCAAGCCAATTTTTCTCAGGTATGGATTGTGGCGAGGCTGCGTATGAAGAGTGTGACAAGGCTGCGGATGAAGAAAGTGAAAAGGCTTCGGTTGACGAGGCTATGGAAGAAGAATATGATGAGACTTGGGATGAAGAAGGTAATGAAGATGCAGATGAGTTAGAGGAGGAATATCCATGCAAAGATGCTCATGATGGTGATGATGAAGTGGTTGGAGTTTTCTCGGATAGTCGAGAGGATTACAGTAAGTTTGGTAAAGTGAAGGACAAGGATGAGGAGGAGAATGTTACCATAGATGAGGGTGTGAATGGTGTAAGTCAAAATGAAGGATCCGTTACAAAATGGTTTGGCAATATCTATATCAATCAGCGTTTTCTTTCTAAGGTTGCGCTCCTATCCGAGTTACGATTGATGGAAATAATGTCAAAGTTCTCATACAACACCTATAAGTCTACGAAATCTTTGGTTGTGGCTAAATGTTGTGTGGAAGGATTGTTTTGGTTGAAAAGGTATTTGAAGGTTCATACATGTTCAGTGGCATATCTTTTAGATTTCCGTACACAGTGTCTTCCTAAAGACATTGGTAGGCTATTTATAGAATGGGTTGGCATAATTGATTGAATCACTCCAAAGCATATCCAAGATTCGATGAGGACTATGTTTGGTATGAAGTTAAACTATACCACAACATATAGGGCTTTGATATGTACCTAAAAGTTGGTATGGGGAACACCGGAAGACGGATATCGAAATCTGCCAACTGATTTGCACCAAACCTCAATAGCCAATTTGGCAACGGTAACAGGTCTTGAAATTGATGATCAAAATAGATTTAAATATCTATTTATAGCATTTAGTGGCTCGATAGCTTGTTTTCAGTACTTAGACGAGTCATAATTGTGGATGAGACTAATTTAACCAGAAAATACGGAGGTGTATTGTTAGTGGCAGCCACACAAGATGGTAATTTCCAGATCTTTCCATTGGCATTTGGAATTGTAGACATTGAGAATGATGCTTCATGGGAACGGTTCTTTACAGAATTGAGCGGATGCATTTTACATCAACAACCTCTAGTAATTGTTTCGAACAGACACAACTCCATCAAGAACGCATGTGATAAAGTTTTGCCTTGGGTGATGCGAGACATTTGTTACTATCATCTACAGAGTAACATAGTGACGAACTTCGTGGTGGGGGGGGGGGGGGAGGGGNAATATACCTGGTGAGAGGCGCCGCATATGCCTATATGATTAACGATTTTAATCGATACATGGACGCGTTACGAGGTATAAATCCGGACCTTGCAACATACTTAGAGGATGAAAACATAAAGTTATGGTCACGAGTTCACTTCCCGGGAGATAGGTACAACATAAAGATGAGAAACATTGCAGAATCTATAAACTTCGCCCTTAAGCTAGTACGGGGGTTTCCCATATCTTATCTTCTAGAGTTTATAAGAGAGAAACTAACAAGGTGGTTTAACAAAAGGCGAGAAGATGCTCTAAGTCTCACAATCCGCGATACTCGTGGAGTTGAATATTTGTTGGCAATACGTCAACATTATGCGGAAACATGACAATTGAACTCGTACATGGTTGGTGGTTCTACGTGAAAGGCGGACGCATGAACTGTATCTTTGACTTGGAAAATCGAAGGTGTGATTGTGGTTTATTCCATGTGGAGAAAATACCATGTTCACATACAATAGCCACTGTAATAGAGGCTAAGTTGCATGTGTCGACGATTGTGTCTTGACAGGGTGAACTAATATGTTCAGTACATATGTCGTGACAGGGTGAACTCATACTGTTAATCATCAGGTCTTTATATGTGTGGTTGTTTTTCTGGATCGCAACAAGAACACATAAGAAGTCTGCCCAAGAAGTTTGCTCATGAAGTCTATTTTGGTAATCTACTATCGAAGTATACTAATTTGGCATGTACTAAAAACTTACTATTTAATCGTTATCTAGATTGTGATGTTAACATTGAGCCAAACCCGTATCTGCATTAATAGGTCACAAAATACTTCATACCCTATTCCATAGCTGGCTAGGTCCATTGTTCGGAAACAAAAAACATTTCCTGCAATACAAGCCAAAAAATAAAGGTTTTTCTTACTAGAAGAAATCAAAAGCTATGGGAAACCCAAAATTATATAAGTGATTGGACCCTTACTAATCATAGAAGTCCAACAACTTATATTCGCGGTTGTCCGATCCACGTTGGCTAGTCTTATCAAATATCTCGGCGGCTAGCTTATCCCTTACGGCTTTCATGTTGGAATCACACAAGGTCGATGGAAATGGCAATCCGAGTGCATGACAGTCAATGTACTTCAAACAAAAAACTCCACAATTACACCTTTGCACATTCTGTGGCACTCTTGTCTTCACGTGCTCGTGAGTGAATGGGTCATATGGGTACTTGTGCTTTTCCGCAAGAGAAGCCATCTCACGAATCAGATAAGCGACTATCACGACTATAGGGTCCACTGCCTTCGCAAGTACATCATCAGAAAAGTGTCTCACCGCACTATCCCACACAACAATGTGTCTCTTCAGAATTAAGATCGACAACACTACCCAATGAATTTTGGTTATGTTTAAAGGCGCATTTATGTTATCCAACTCCAGCACCCATGTCTTATTTGTTCTGCAATAGACAGGATCGACACCCGTGTAGTAATCATAAGAGCCGAAAGGTAGTAGTTTTCCGAAGCCATTGGAATTCGCCGAAGAGTCAAGAAATTCTTGATACTTGGCCGAATACATTTGGCCAAACACAATATCAAATAAGCAGAGTCTTTGGGTCCTAAACCATTCAGGATGCTTAGAGAAGCGAAGACTCAATAGATTAATCGCGACATCAAGGTTCTAGATTAAGTATAGTAAGTGTTAGAATTAGGAGACTTCATGATCAAACTTGTATTAACAGTAGATGACATCATGAGTAGACAGTTGTAGAAGTCTACTTAATAACACTTCATAAATACTTAATAACTACCGTTTCGTGTAGCTATTCACTAGGAGTGCGAGAGTGTAGAACCAAGCACCCGAGGATAGAGGCTTTCTTTTTTGGTAGTCTCTGTAAGTAATTAAAGACTAAATCATAACCTTACTTTTACAATTTAAAACTTAGTAGAAAATGTTAATTATTTATGGATCAAACTTCACCCAATCGACTAAAACCTTTACTTTTTGCCAGTCTATGGGTTTAAAAGGGATCATAACCACATCCTTGTGAGTTTTGGTTGGGGACAATTCTTTATGTCGTGGTACATCCTTGAAAAGGAGATACTTGTGTAGATGCAAGCCTCCTCATATTCTGACTAGCCGCTCGTGCCACTATCATAGTTGCATTTTTCTTTTGTGACTGTTTTCCTTGTTGAATAGCATTGAAATCAATGCTTGGTTGTTTCTTATCTAGCAACACAACACTAGGTTCTCTGCCGCCAATTACACTCTCGCTTTCAACATTGAGATTACTCTGTCTTTTTTTTTTTTTTGAATAGAGTCAAAATTAGTTTGAGTTAGAAACATAAAAAGGTATTCAAAAACACACTTCCAAATTAAGTTATAAACATAATGCAAGAGCTGTACTAGCGCACATCCATATTAAGTTGTAAGCATATTAAACAGAGAAATTGAAAAACAAGTTTTAGACAAAGAAGAGAGAGATTGAAACAAGTTCTGGCACAATAAAGACAGAAATCAGTTGGGCTTTTTGATCTGCTAGGGTTTTTGCGGGTGGGGTTGGCTTTGAGTTTGGGTTTTGAACTAACCTCAACTTCATTATTGATTTTTACATTGGTGTTGTCCTCCTTGGCAAGACTGGGGACATTGGTGGGAATGTCAAAATTGGATCATCAGTGGATGTCACCTGCTCTTCTTCTCCCTTGACAAGATCACCATCACCTTTGTCAACATCCTCTACTGCCACACCCTTCAAGGTCCCAATGACCACCTCCAAAGTTCCGAACCTATTGGCTAGCACCTTGATCCCCTCCTCAAACCTTCCAATCCCCTCCTCAAAGTTTCCAAAACTCACCATCATATTAGAAGTCAACTTTCCAATGCAGAATTCTACATGAGACTTAATAGTTTGAATCAACAATGAACCATCAGCAATAGTCACATAAGAGGATAAGCTGCAATGCCTCTTACGACTTTTATCATCAGAAAGATCAAGGACTCTTTTTATATCAAAAAAATCCACCGTCTTCACTACACCAGTGAGTGGTCAGTCTTTCTTACCCCACCTCTTCATCATCATCCCACAATGGGAACATTTCTTCATAATCCTTAATAACAAAGTTTTTTTACACAGACCTGTAGAAAAAAAAACATGTTTTAATATTAATTACAATATCAAACCAAACTAAACTCAGATATTTTTAAATTACCTGCTTCTGCATATTCTTTTTGACATACTTTCTGCCTCTGGAACCCTTGAAAGCCAACAATTGTGGATTTGGATTATTAGGAATGAGATCTCTATAAGTGGCTGCAAAATCCGGTAGAGAATAGTAAACCCATACTTGAAGGACTTGAAAAAAACCTTCAATCAAATACGTCTTTATCAAGTCCTTCTCCTTCACAAATTCAATCAAGTTCTTAAAAGCTACTCTACCCCACTAGTAGTTTTCAAAAGCATCTAAATTCATCACTAGCCTAGCCAAGCTAACCCATGTTGGTGTTGAGCTCTTTCAATGAAACCAACGTAGATGGATAGATAACCCAACCTCAACCGATCTTCACGAGACCATGTTTGGCTTAGCTTACACGCTGCAATGAGATCATCAGTACTTGGACCCAATTCACCACTCACACCAATAAGCTCCTAAAATTGTTTCATATCATCTGTAACTTATACCTTCGGATTCTCAAGATTTTGTGCATACACACACTTGAGGCCAATAATGTGTTAATACTCATGCAACGAAAACCTCACTTGATTATCACCAATGAGACTCCATATCTCATATGTCCTATGAAATTGGAGCTAGAAACTGAGCACATAATGAACGAGTCTTAATGTCTAGCCAAAATCCATTGAGTTAAAGAGTAAAAACACACCCAACCTTGACTTGCAAAGCTCTTTCCATTCGTCTGCTTCTAGCGCATCAGCAAGTGCACTAAACAACTTTGAGTCACCGGAGTAGTATCCTATACTTATAGCCGGAACAAGTTCAAAGCCTTTTGAATAAATCCTTGGAGGGAATTCTATCAGCGATGTCTGACAGCACAGATGAAGTCTACCTATGAATTCTGACATAGATGTCTGCATGAGAAGTCTGAAATATTTCAAGAAGTATACAAAGAATTAGATTTACTATTGAAGTATGCGGATAATGAAGAAGTTTATAATCGAAGTCTGTTAAGAGGTTACGAAGTCTTGAAACGAAATCCAAAACAGATCTCATGAATACTGACAAAATCGAAGAAGACTATCATCAAAATCAAAGAAAACATTCAACAAAATCAAAGAAAATATTCCAAAAATCAAAGAAAATATTTGAAAAAATCAAAGAAAATGTTCTATAAAATCTAAGAAAACATTCGACAAAATAAAAGAAAAGATTCGATAAATTCTAAGAAAACATTCGATAAAATCAAAGAAAAGATTCGATAAAATCAAAGAAAACAAACGATAAAATCAAAGGATGATAATTATAGATAAGTTTATAGATAAGTAAGAAAACTAAACGATTAGGATGATAAACAAATCATGTTGACGGCGGTGAGACCGAAGAACAGTGGAGGCGAGACAGATATGGAGAACCGTTGCGGTAGGGAAGATTTGAAGATACAAAATCAAAAGGGTTGGTAAAGATGGAAGCAGCGAAAACAATAGTATATGAAGAAGGGGAGAAAAACAGCTTACAAAGGTCTTGGCGATGAGAATGGAAGTGGTAACGGCGGTGGTTGAGATGACAGTTTGATGAATCAACGCTGTCTCGTCGATTGGAGAGCACGAAGAACACTTTTTATTTTTTTTACTAAGATAACAACAAGTGGCTAGGATTTTTTTTACCTTCCCCCCTTTTATATCATGGTTAATTTTTTAAGCGGTTAGGTTAAAAAACTAGGTTTACTCCGGTTATCTGTAGACTTTATGTTACGTCTCCAGTTTACAGACTTCCTTTGTAGTCTGAATTTTTTCGCAAAATTGTTTGGGCGGGAACCCTAATTATTTAAGCATGAAACCTAATTAATTAGGCAGGAAACCTAATTAACGTAATTATTTGGGCGGAAACCTAATTTTTTACGAAAAGTTAGTCTGCAAACTATTTCTTTAAGTCTGAAATATATTCAAAATTTAGTTGAGCGGAACACTTATGTGAAGCCTATAATTTAATGTTATCTGTCGTTTTTTATTATTTTATATGGTATTACAATTTTAAGTATGATTATGTTAAACTTTGAATTCCAGACTTCATATGAAGTCTTAAATTGTGAGACTTCAATTGAGGTCTAAAGGTCTTTGACTTCATTCGTAGTCTCCTAACCATAAAATTTGATAAATATTACCACGCATATCCGGTTGTAATACGCTTGAAAATTATCCTCAAGCATACATATTCTATAAGATCTAAGTAGTCTAGATTCAAAACAACATCCACTTATCAGACATATTTTAAATTAAAATGAAATTAGTACTAAATTATGAGACCATACTCTTCAGAGAAAAAGAAAAAAAATGAAATTACAAAACCAACAATGATTAAACCAGACACCATCATATTCTTCAGCTCCATACCTCCACAAACCAACTCATGGATTACCTCCTTTAATTGCATTATCTCTGCCTCTGTTTCCAGAATGTTACGCCGCATAGCCTCTATATGTGGAACATCAACAAAATTCTATATAGACTTGCTCTCATCTAGCAAGAGACGAATAACATCCTCTTGAGTATGAACTTTCGACTGTAGCTATTTAAATTCCTCCATCATGGCCTCATCTCACCATTTAAATTTATGGCAGCCACCATCCTGTTAATAACATTAAACAAGAAAAATTTAGTTTACAAGACAAATTTAGTTTGATATTCAATCTCAAAACATAAATACATTACATCGATTGTGGTACATACCTCGTTGTTGATGTAGCCATAAAATCTTCTACCCGAATTGAGATCTGTCCCAGATTTTTGAAGCACAGACACCAAACCACAGAAGAAACAATTAGGAAATCTATAGCTCCCGTCAGATCGACGTTGAGCAGTCAAAGAGACACTCGTCCTGGAACTACTTGACGGCTGAGTATTGCTATATCGCGCAATTTCCTACAAAAGAAAACAGAACATTGATTTGGATTGATACAAAACAAAGAATATAAGACATGAAAAGCAATGAAAGGAATGACTACTCAACCGCCGACAATGAAATGTGGATAAAAATCGCCGACGAGGAAGGAGGAGAAAAATTGCTAGGGTTAGGTTAAATGAAAATGTGAAAGTGAAAATTAGATATTAGACTTCAGTTGAAGTTTGTAATCCTAATTGAGCATTATCAAAATAAAAACAACAAGAAAAAGTTTTAAAATATCAATAAGAGAAAACATTGGACAGTTGAGAAATATCTAGTTATCGATGATAAATTAAAATAAATAAAAAGATCGATATATTCAATAAGATAATCTTTATTCGGAATTTAGTAGCATATTAAGTTTAATGAGTTTCTAATTTAAATTCAATTGACAATGAATTGATTGTCCTTCGTCTTTTATAGTACTCAAACTCGTAATAGATTTATAACATCCACATTCGTTTTGAGCATATTGATTAGATGTTTAGAGAAGTGTATTCGTAAAACATTCATATGCAAGGTAAGGAAATAATTGTGGCTGATTGATATATTGCAGAGAAGACCCTAATCTTCACTAGAGTTGAAGTGCTCAAAGTTTTATTCCAAGAAATAGCACAATGCTGCAAGTGTGCACAACAATTGTAGTAGTAAGGGGATCGAATCCACAAAGACCAAATACCACATTATGAGGTTATAAGAATTGAATTAAGGTAAAGCGAAACTAACATGGTTTGTGTTTTGTATACGACGTACGAAATTAACAGTAAATCAAACTAAAATCAACAATTTATTTTAAAAAAAATATCAATAAGAGAAAGCGTTGGACAGTGGAGAAAGCTCTGGTAAT
>OVAN01005935.1:0-21583 GCA_900406275.1 Anastatica hierochuntica | reverse complement strand
TTTATACTTGGAAATTGGTTTTTCTATGGTCTTATGTGCATGTAGTCGACGATTCTAGAAGGAAATTATGCCCTAACTTGGTTGTTTGATGAGTTGAGTTGATGAGTCTTTCTCAAGAACGAACATTGGCTCAAATTGTGTTTTTCTTGATATCTTTGATGATTGGTGTTGATTTCTTTTATCTAGTGAGCTTAGGAAACATGATTGTAGGATTAGAAAGCGAATTTGTGAGAAAACAATGACTTTTGATTTTAATCGCTCTCGGTGCCGAATTTTTCGTATAAGTGATGGTTTTAGCTTGTTGATCATATTTTAGAATGATANTTGTGTTTTTCTTGATATCTTTGATGATTGGTGTTGATTTCTTTTATCTAGTGAGCTTAGGAAACATGATTGTAGGATTAGAAAGCGAATTTGTGAGAAAACAATGACTTTTGATTTTAATCGCTCTCGGTGCCGAATTTTTCGTATAAGTGATGGTTTTAGCTTGTTGATCATATTTTAGAATGATAATTGCTTGAAGTCTATGCTATTGGCACTTAATTTTGATGCTAAACCACTTAGTTTAAATGATTTGAAGGATTTCAAAGTTTTGGTCTTTTCTTAAAAAGAATGTACGCGTTCTTTGGCATTAATTTGGGTGTTGTTTGAGTGTTTCGTTTTAGCCTATTATCCTTGTGAATGCAGTTGATCAGCCAATTGATTGGAGTTTGTTTTCGTATCTCTTCGGAACTAACGGATTTGTGAGTTTTTCTCTTTTTTAGGATGGGAAAAACAAAGAAGCAAACGAGACCGCACGTGAGCACGTCTTTTGAAGCTACTGAAGCTACAAAGCCTATTGAGGCTAATTACAAAAAAAAAAGTTCCACAAGAACAATCCCCACCACGCCAACTGACCGATTACTAAGAAGTGGAATGAGCACGATGAGACATTCTACCAGGAGCTCTAGGGCACTCACTTCCCTGCTACAAAGTTCGTTTGTCCCAACATCACTCATGCTTAAGGCCTCACCAAGGGACTTGACATTTTGTCCGAGAATATTAGTTTGTGGATTCGTTTTGAGCTCAAGGAGGATGTGTATCCTCATCTTTCCGTCAATTCATGGCTTCTGCGCGCCTTCAGTACAAAGACCCTGACAACCCGGTCGCCAATGAGAGCACATTCTCATTCAGCGTCAACAAGACATTCTACAGGATGACGTTGTTTCAACTCTGCGATTGTTTGAGTTTCACAAAGGGAGGGTGACTTCGATCCCTATTATTCCTTGCGTGCATGACTTTTTGGATTTTATTGTTGACGCTTTACTTCGAGGAAGGCCAAGCAGTCTTTGATCTGCAGCCCAATTCTGCGCTGTGCTGTTAGGATTTTCTGTTCCCATCTCTTTGGGAAGACCACTCAGGCTGCTATCACTTTCGATTATCTTGCCCTCCTATTATTGGGAGTCAGACATTTATGGCATGAAGTTGAGGGGGTTGATTATTGTCAGGCCACTGGCCTCGACTTGGGAGCACTACTAGCAGAGAAATTACCTTATTACAAGGCATCCATGGTCGACGTAGGGACATCACTTGTCTTCAGAGGTATGATCACATGGATCTTGTGTTGCAAGAAGGTTCATTTAGTAGGCGATAAGGCACATGTTCGTGACTCCAAGTACTCGCTCTACAACCTTGCCAATGGCAAGCATTTAGTTGATAGCGAATTTCTCATTGGAACCATACGGGGAGACTTCAGTCGTTCTACTCCCCATGTCTACCACTTTCAGAGCCGCCAAAAAGTTTCTGTTTTCTGTATTCTTTCGCGTCCTGATTTGACAGATTTTAAAAGTCTTATAGCTGTCGAGTTTCTACCTCCTGCTCGTGATCTATGCTCGTGCCCACCGACATTCAAGAAGGCTAAGGATATTGGTTCATCTTCTTCTATAACTGTTTATATTAATGTTGGTGATGATGTTGTAGAGGAGCCTGCAGGTTATCCTCAGGAGGAGGATATTTTTCCTGATGACTTTACTCCATACGAACTGGCTCCACCACCTCCACTAACTTGTCGTGAGCCATAATTCCGCTCTTAGAGTATTGATAGCCTCCAGAAGACCAACAATCTCATCATGCGGCTCTTGAAGGCTATGAAGAATCAAGATCATGATTTTATTGTGGTTGATTCTATTTTATAGGATGATTAATGAATTTAATTTCTCTTTGTCATGTTTCGATTTTAGAAAACGGAAATTCCATTCAGGATTACAATCCCCATTTTTTATCGCTCGTTTTGGTAATCCTGGATGGCCAAACTCATTTTTAGTCTGGTACCACTCCCCTTACCTTGTCTTCTTGATTCTTCATGCATCTGCTTTATGATCTCTCATGCGCACATGTGTAAAAAAAAAGAGAGAGGGTATGGTAAACATGATTTTCCTGATTATTTAGGTAGGAATGGAACTTCTAGATGGTTTAGACACGGTCCTCTATGTCTAGGGAAAGACGGGAGCATGTTGATAGTTCGAATGCATTTATTTGTGGTTTATGGGCATTATTGATTGAGACTTATTGATGTATTGTTGTTCCACCCATATGTTGCACGAAAAAAACGGAAACTTCTTTTAATTTCTATTTATTCCAGGAAATGGAACAACATTTTCACTTAATAAGAAGTTTTTATTTGCCCTGAATGATGCATTTTTTGAAATTTTATTTGATACGGTAATGTTATTCTTAAGTGGTTAGGAGGTCATAGCTTTCAATTTATTTTCTCTCAAGTGATTTTGTATAATGTTTTGCAGTCAAACGCTGTTACACCCTTAAACACTTTAGCCCCACCGATACAGAATGCCTTTTCCAATTCCTAGCCCATTTTCCTAATGGAGATTGTCTGATTTAGAGCTCACGCCTTTTTCTAAATGAATGTAGATGATCAATCCCTTGATTTCGAGTCTTGCATGATCAACATTTAGAGTATGGATGAGCTTGGGAGGCTGTGCAAGGGACCTAGGGAAGAATGTTCTAGTGATCTCTACTTTATATGGTTAGCGAATATGAGTACAGAGTAAGGTTTTCTAAAAGTGTGAGAATCCCCGATTTCAAATTTCTTATAATTCGACTTAATCTTTGTTTCCTTTACTTGAGGACAAGCAAAGATTCAAGTTTGGGGGATTTGATGTATTGTGATTTTGCAGGTTTATATTCGCGTTTTAGTCGAGAAAAGTTATTTTTCCTTAGTATTATGTGTCCTTTTTGGGTCTTTGTTCTTCTTTGTGTTTTTCACAGGTTATAGGTTCAAAGTGAGTAGAAGAACACGATATGACAGATTCATGAGCTTAAAGATCATTTTGGACAAATGTCGCAAAGAAGTTGGATCGCGAAGTGAAGTTTCTAGTCAAAATGACTTGGATCAATCGATTAATGCTCCTTGGATCGGTCGATCCAAGACATGTCGTGAAAGTCTTATTTTTAAGTCAAATTCTGAATCGAGGAAAACCAAAGATTGAATCGAAATACTTAACATAACCTAGGCTCGTGATATAGTTTTCATGATGTTGTTTTTGGAGTTCTAAGACCTTTTTGGAGAGCTTTGAAATCTTAGAGAGAATATCTACTTTTGTACTTCAATTAAAATAAGAATTATGAACTCTATTCTTGTGTTTTTCTTTTATACATTATGTTTTCATCCAATTCATCTTGTGTTGATTTGATTTCCATGTGTGAGTAGCTTTCTAGTTGGGTTTAGGGTTTTTTACATAAGGATTTCATGATTCAGTGATTGTTAGGTTTTAAGATTGGGGAATTATCAATTGATCTTTGTTTATCTTTGTTCTTAATTCCTAAATTGGCTTGATCACCTAGTTCAAGAACTTAAGTTTTTAATTAAATGCCTGAAAGAAAGATGAATGAGCAAATTGTCTTAGACCAATGGAAATTGATGTTAAAGCAATTTGTGAACAAAAAATTTTGATTAGAATGCATGTTTAGGATTTAAAACTCAACGAAAGTTAGTGTCTAGGATCCTTAAGAATAAATAATTACCGCTATGAAAGTAGATTAATTATAACATTTTGAATTGAGTTCAAGATGACCCTTAATTGTTTCCCTGACAACAAAACCTGCAGTCCTGATAAAAGTATTTCTCTGAAAACACCTTTTGCCCAACGTTTTTCTCTAATTGATTTACAACCCACTCGTTTCATTGCTTTCTGATTACTTGATTTCGAATTATGCATCTTTACAAACTCTTCTTTTTCGTTCTTAGCCCGCGTGTGATTCATAGTTTTTCGTGTGATCTTTGGTCTATGTATGTTCGATCCCGAACTACTACAACATGTTTAACTGTACACTTGCAGTGATTTCTTGGGTGAAAACTTGAGCTATCATAACCCTGTGAATCAAAGACCTTATTGATATGCGGTGTATCAAAAGGATGAGATTGATAAGAAGGTGCAAGAGCTGTTAGATGCAGGAACACTTCAAATTAGCTCGAGTCTGTATGCATCACTCGTCGTAATAGTAAAAAAGAAAGATAATACTTGGCGGCTATGTGTGGACTTTAGGAGCTTGAACAATATGACCATTAAAGACAGTTTCCCTATTCCTCTAATTGAGGATTTGATGGACGAGTTAGGATTACTCTAAGATTGATCTAAGAGCGGGTTATCACCAAGTATGGAAGGATCCAAATGATGTACATAAGAAGGATTTCAAGACTCAGAGTGGTCATGACGAGTATTTCGTGATGCCATCTGATCTCACAAATGCACCAGCCACATTTCAACATTTGATGAATTCGGTTTTCAAGGAACAATTGAGGAAGTCTGTTCTTATTTTCTTTGACGACATCTTGATATATAGTGACTCTATGGATAAACATATGGAACACTTAAGGGAAGTATTTCAGCTGATGAGAAGCACTAGTTTGTTTGCAAAGAAAAGAAAATGTGAGTCTCTATGGATCCAAACAAGGTTAAAGTTGTAGCTGAATGGCCAAGACCAGAAAATTTGAAACAATTGTGTGGGTTCCTTGGTCTTGTCGGGTATTATAGAAAATTTTTAAAAGGGTTTGGATCGATAGCAAGGCCTTTAATTTATTTAACGAAAAAGACTCTTTTGTTTGGTCTGATGAAGCACAATCTGCATTTGAGCTTCTCAAACAAGCTCTCTGTGAAGCACCCGTATTGGCTTTACCGGTGTTTAACAAGCCTTTTGTTTTTAAGACACATGCATCAGGGCAAGGTATTGGGGTTGTTCTTATGCAAGAAAATCATTCCGTGATATATATAAGCAGTCACTTGAAGGGTAAGCAGTTGCATCTTTCCATTTATGAAAAAGAATTGTTTACTGTAGTTTTTTTGTGCCGAAATGGAGACACTACCTACTCAACAATCATTTTGTGATTAAAGCTGATCAAAGGAGCCTCAAATATCTGTCAGAACAGAGACTTAGCACTCCAATCCAACAACAATGGCTTCCTAAACTTCTGGAATTCGATTATGATATACAATATCGACAAAGAAAAGATAATGTGGCGGAAAATGCTTTATCGAGAGTTGAAGGTTTGGATATCTTATATATGGCATTGTATGTAGTAGAATGAGACTTACTAAAACAAATTCAGGAGGCTTATGAGAAGGACAATGAGTTAAAGGAACTGATAAAGGAGCTTAAAGTCAATCCAAAAGCTAAAGAACATTTCTCTTGGAGCCAAGATATTTTGAGAAGGAAGAGTAAAATTTTGGTTCTGAATGTGATGGAACTACGATAGTCTTTGCTTGATTGGATGCATAGCTCTAGCAGTGGAGGACATTCTGGTCATGATGTAACAAGTTAACAGATCAAGAGTTTGTTTTACTGGAAAGGGATGATCAAGGATATTCAGTATTATGTTCAGAGTTGCAAAATGTGTAAATCAGAAACAGTAGCTTCGCCTGGACTTTTATAGCCTTTTTCGATTCTAATAGCAGTGTGGACTGATCTATATATGGATTTCATTACAGGTATGCCTTTGTCTTTTGGTAAATCTGTTATACTAATGGTGGTGGATCGATTAAGTAAGGCAACCCACTTTATTACTCTAGCACATCCGTATTCTGCAGCAACGCTTGGTCATGCATTCTTAAACAATGTCTATAAGCTACATGGCTTTCCTCGATCAATTATCAGTGATAAAGATTCGGTTTTCTCAAGTGAGTTTTCGACTGAATTGTGTACACTTCAGGGTACTTCTCTCAAGCTCTCTAGCTCTTATCATCAGCAAAGCGATGATCAAATGGAGATTGTAAATAAGTGTTTGAAGACCTATTTGCGTTGTATGACAAGTGAAAGACCGCATTTTTGGAGTAAATGACTTTCATTGGCAGAGTTTTGGTATAACACCAATTATTACACATCCACACATGTCTCTTTGTATGAAGTAGTGTTTGGTCAAACTCCTCCTTTACATCTGCCTTACCTTCCAGAGGAATCAAAAGTGGCAGTAGTAGCAAGAACTCTCGAGGAAGGAGATAAGATGATACTCCTCTTGAAGTTTCATTTGATGTGTGCACAACATCGGATGCAACAGAATGTTCATCTTCAACACTCTGAGAAGAATTTTGAGATTGGGGATTTTGTGTCCGTAAAACTTCAGCCTTACTGACAGCATTCTGCAGTTTATCAATCTAACAATAAGCTCTCTCCCAAGTACTTCGGTCCTAACAAAATTATCGATTGTTGTGGAGAAGCAGCATATAAGTTAGAGTTACCACCATCTTCATTGATCCATCCGGTGTTTCATGTGTCTCGGTTGAAGGTATTGGTTGAAAATGTTACAATTTCAACTCAATTACCTTCAATGGTCTCTGACTTGTTGATCAAGGAACCAAATCGTATTCTGCAAAAAAGGGTAAAGCAGCTACGATGGTTTTGGTTAAATGGACAAATCAAGGAGAAGAATAGGCTACTTGGAAATTTCTTTATGATCTCTTACAGAAATTCCAACCTTTAAACCTTGAAGTCAAGGTTTCTCAAAAAGGGAGGATTTGTTACAGGGTTTCGAGTAAGTAGAAGAGACAGTGACATTTCAAGTTGTGAATGGAGAGAATAATAAAGAAATGATTGAAGGAGATATTGACGCTGTAGTAAATCCAGCGAAATCGTTAGAGACTCGAAGAAGAATAAAAGTGAAGAAGAATCATTTGTTTTTAATTCATTCATGATTTGTAAAAACTAAAACAGACTTTTTTTTGATTTGGATTATATCTTCTTCATCGTTTTGTTGTACAATATTTTTCTAGAAACTTTTGACAGGTGAGTTCAGATGTATTTCTATGAACATTGATCCGAGTTTTATATAATTGAGATCACAAGTTTATTATTACACATTTGTTGTGTTGGTTCTTTTTAACTAGACTTGGTCTGGCTGTGTAATTTTAACATTTAAGATGATAATACAATCGAATTCACATCTTACTTTCGAATATTATGTATTCGCAAGTAAATGTAATAGTTTGATATTTGATATTTCGAGCATCACAAGATGTGGATAAGACTAGGTTATACGTGGTGTTACGGACGACAAGTAAGAAGGTACGTACGTGTGTCATCACCAGATTTTATGTTACTTCGAATCGCATGACTAAGACACTCCCAATTTTGGTTTTTTTTTTTGTTATCCATACTATCTGTCGAAAGTGGCTTGGTTGAAACCAAAAATAATTTGGCATGTTCTTACCGATGCTATAAAACCGATCCTGTTTGGCTAGAAGCAGAGACCTACTTAACAACGAGTTACAAACATTTATATAGAAGTATAGACCACAAATAATACAAATTAACATAATCATGTATTATTACATAAGTGATTCTAAAATTCAAGTTGAAACCACGTGTTATTCTTATTTGTGAATCCTCTATATATTATTTAAAAGTACACTTTAATAAATTTTGTTTAGGTGTCAACCATATGCGATGTTTAAGGATTATATAATAATTTGATTAGTTGAAACAATTCTAATTTATTTTAATTTATCTTTATTTAATTCGTCTTAAAACTATAGATATAAATCATGAACTCAATTAACTCACTTGCCAAAAAATTTGTTACTTGATTTACTTTTTCCGAAATATAGTATTTATATGTTTTCATGTTTCATTTTTTTAATGATTTTATAACAATAAATTAATAAATAAGAATTAAAAATAGAGTTTATGGTTTTGGTTTTTTTAAATATAATTTATAATATAAAAATAAATTAAGTTCTTGAGAAAATATTTAAGCAAAATTTTAACAAGAAACATGAAATATTTCAAAACCCAAAACAATGTGTATATATATAAACGGAATGATAAATATGTTCTTCGGAAAATATTATAAAAGATTTTTTACCGTTCTATATACTAAGACTATACAATAATCGAAATAATTCTATTCTTTAAACTACATTTCAAAAATTTATTCCTTAAACAAATAATTATAATGTTGCAAACAACATAAAATACCGATATAAAATATATATTTCAGATGATCAACTATTTAAATCCAAAATCATCTTATATCATTATAAAAATTCCAAATCATGTAAAATTAAATATTTAACATTATAAAATAAAAGTTGACAAAAAAACATTATAAAATAAAAGAAAATTCAAGTTCTAAAATTCATGAAAGAAACATGAGTTAGTTGGGCATAATTAGTTAGATAGATAATCATCTTATGCTATTTTAATTTAATCATAAAAATAAATCTAAAATTTGAATATTTCATATTATAAAATATTTAAATCCAAAATAACCTTATAACTTTTTAAAAAATTTGTAGGTCATACATAATTAAATATTTAGTGTTACAAAAATAAAAAATCACAAAATTTTATATTTACAACGATGAAACACACTATAGAAACTTAATATATACATTTAATGGAAAAATCGTTCTTTGTTCATAAAACTTTACATATAAAAACTATAAATACATAACAGTGTTACTATGATCATGAATTAAGGTATACATTAATTCATATTGATTCTTAACTGGAAAGTAAAATATTACTCGAAATCTTACACTATATTTATACGAAATTCAATCTTACATGATTTACATTATAACTATAGATTTTTTAATAAAAATTATGATATGTAGAAAAATAAAAAACCACATAACTAAAAAAACCTTTTGACAAAATAAAACTAAAAAACCTTAAAATTCAACTTTTTCTAGTCGTTTTTTAGTTATTTTTGGATATTATATCTAAAAAACTAATATATTTAAGTATGTAATTGTAATTTAGGTATTTTTGGTACTCGAAATATTTCGGTTGCAGTTGTTCAAGTATTGAAGTTTTGTATCTACGGATATTTTACCGGTTTTGGTTCAGATTAGGTACCACTTTTTTCTGCCAAGGTACCACTTTCTAGGTCGAATTTGCACTGGTTCTTCAGATCCAAATATTTTGTTCACACACAACTTAAACCCTATTATGTTCACAAATTTGATGTTATATGTTTGATGATTTATTATTAGATTTTAAAATCTCTCTGGCTCGAAGATCCCGCACCTTCTTTCATGATTATGTATTTGTAGATTCTTCTCCTCCGAATTGGTTACCCAATTTCAGAAATACTTTCTGATTAGTGTTTGGTTGAAAAAAAATTCTCTATTAAAATTTAACAGATTTGAAGTGATTCTTAATATTTACCAGAAAAAAACTTTGTTATTTCAAAATCCTCACATTTGGAAAATTGATTCTTACATATCATATGGATTTAAATCAATTAAAATCGACGAACCAATAACGACCCTTTAATATATGTTATCTTTAGAAATTGCCCCAATCGTTTTTGCTTTGACAATCAAAATAAAACTCGAGAAAAAAAAAAGAGAGGAAACTTGCATGTCATATACGCCACAGAATTTATAGGGGAAAGAAACGAGAGGTAATGTTTAATTGCTTATTGTTATTATCATCCACGACGAGACTACTCTTTGTGTCATCATTATCTTATAATGTTTCAAAACTTTCATGGCTTCATCAGAAGAGCCTTCGTTGCTTCCAATTGATTTAATAGAAGAAATATTTTATAGGATTCCAGTAGAATATCTGACGCAATTCAAGTTGACATGCAAACAATGGCACACTCTCTTGAAAGACAAGAGATTCATCTACAAACATTTGGATCTTTTCCAACAAGAACGATTCATTAGGATCGATGATATGGTTCATATCATCGATCCTATGAAAGGAACTCACTCATCTTCACCAATCCTAGACGAGTTACACAATGTAGCTAAAATTTCAACTATGGTCCATTGCGATGGATTATTGTTATGTAGATGCAACATCGCAAGATCAAGAAGCTGCAAACTCGCCGTTCGGAACCCGTTTTTGAGACAAATCAAATGGATTATGCCAATGGACTTTTACTCGAGCAATGACTCCTACGGTATTGGATACGACACTAATGTATCTCGTGGTGAATACAAAATTCTAAGGATTTTCGATGGAGAACTCGACGAAGAGGAGAGTGAAACTATTGGGTCTTGTGAGCCAAAGATTCAGATGTATGATTTCAAATCCGATTCATGGAGAAACATTAACGATGATTTCTTGGATTGGTCTATAGATCCACCTTGCAAAGGTGTCTCGGTGAAAGGAAACATGTATTGGATTGCACATTGGAACAATAGACCCGAGATTTTCATCCAAAGTTTTGATTTTTCGACAGAGAAATTCAAACTCGTATGCAATATTCCATTCCAATGCAATGTATTAGATACGGTAGCATTGTCATGTTTTAGAGGAGATAGACTTTCCTTGTTACATCAACGATTAGAAACAATGAAGATTAAAGTTTGGGTCACAAACAAACTAGATGATGAGGTTGTCTCGTGGACCAAGTACTTAGACGTGAGTAGTCCCGATCTCCCGACATTACATACTGACCAATTCCTATCTCATCCAAGTTACATCATTGGCAAGAACGACAGTATCATGGTTTTTTGCGAGGAAGAGATTGAAGATGAAACAGCTGATGATGTTTGTGTTAGCGTTTGCGAGATTAGTAAAGATGGGATTGTTGAAAAACAAAAGGAGACAGGACAATGTGATCTCCATAGAAATGATAAGCCTTTCATATGCGGCTATTCATACGTTCCAAGTCTTATTCCGGTTCCAGAATAAAACTTAAAAGCAGGAATGATCTTGAGGAGAGCCAAATGAACCACTGCCAAACCTATTGTAAGGGTTGTTTATTTGTTGTTTCAGTATATTCCAAGATCTAAGATTTGTTTTGTGTTTTTTATAGTATGTTTCAAGCTGTAACTATGAAACAAGTTTTCATCAACATAGATTGCTCAAAACCAGATTTGGATAAGCGAGCATACTCGGATATCGACCGGGCTGGTTCCCGCTAGGGGTGGGCGTTCGGGTATCCGTCCGGATCTATTCGGGTTTCGGGTTTTCGGGTTTAGAGGTTTAGGACCCATTCGGATATTTTTGTTTTTCGGTTCGGGTCTTTGCGGGTTCGGTTCGGATTCGGGTACCCGTTTAAATTATGTAAAAATTTTCAAAAATCCAAATATATCTTAAAAAACTTCAAAAATCCAAAACTAAAATAATCAAAAAGAAATATATTTAAAAAATGCATAATCAAATATCTACAACTAATAAGAAAATTATTTCGCTTCAGGTATTTAGATGAAAAGCCGGTAAATATTTTCAATATTTCTAGTATTTTTTTACTATTTTTTGGGATATTTTATGTAGTTATCGGTACTTTTAAATAATTTGAATTTTTCTCCAAATGTTTTGAATAGTGTTGATATTAGATCTAAAAATAATTAATATATTTAAGTTTATTATTATAGTTCGGATATTTTTGGGTACCCAAAATATTTCGGTTCGGGTCGGGTTCGGTTCTTCGGATATTGAAATTTAAGATCCATTCGGATATTTTAACGGTTGCGGTTCGGGTCCGGTTCCATTTTTTCGAGTCGGGTTCGGTTCTTTGGATTCGGGTATTTTGCCCATCCCTAGTTCCGGCAAACCGTCCTTTGGCTTGCCCAAGCAAATCTATCAGAAACTATCTACAAAAGATATGGCTTGAGAATAACTTTAAAAGATTGATTACTACCAAAGAAGAAACTTGTTGCCAAGCTAAGTTTCTTACAACAAGAAATCATTAGTAAAACATTGTAACTAAAGATCTTGGACCAAAATAAATCCCTTACACCGAGGGTATTCAAAACAAAAAACATGCTCTCAAAACATAAACAGAGGTGACTAATAGTTCTCAGTGTTGAAGTTGTAGATAATTTTAGATAATCAAACCTTTTTATCGCTTCTGTCTCTTGTTTCCGTTGGCTTTCCCTCCCCGAAATCCGCCTTTGAAATCATTCGTTGTCTCTGCAGTGTTCTGCTTGCTTAATCCCTTCCGACCACCATGACCATACTTGGAATCCCGAAACTCCCTCTTCTTATTGTTACTCCTCGAATTGGGCTTTCCTTTTCCTCCTGATCGATCCCCGGGAGACACACCTGGTCTTTTCTTACCACCTCCTCTCTGGAAACTCTTTCCGTTTCCAAAATCAAGATCAAGCTCACCCACACCTTTATCACTAAAACCGCTCTGCTGCCTCTGTTTCCTCCATTTCTTCACAGACTCAATCTCATCCTTCTTCTGCTTAGCGCGTTCCTTCATCTTCTGAGATTGTACTTCCTTAGCCAATTTCTTGTTCTCCCTAGCCTTCCTCCTCTCTTCAGACTCCTCGATCTGTTTCTTCTCGTACAGAAGTTTAGACTTCACTTTCTCCATGTGGGTATCTGATTTCACCATCTCTGCGTAGTAATCCGATGGCCTGAGGAAAGGCAACCCCATATCCTGAAGTTTCTCAAAAGCTTGTCTTGTACCTTCAAGTGCTTGAGTGTAGAACGCCATCTCCCTCGCAAGGTCGTCGTTGACATCCACAGTCTGTCCCTGGTCAATCTCAACCGTAAGCTTATGAGTCCAGTCAACATCCTCAGGCCAGCTTATGTCCTGAAGTTTATCAAGCAACCCATCTCTGTTGTATACAGCAGTCTTCGTGGGCTCAGCAAGTTTTTCAGTGATTTCGTTATCCGAGTCAGAATCCGAAAGCGATTCTGCTTCAGAGTCAGAATATCCCTCTTCATCAATCATGTTCATCTCATCATCTTCCGCAAAATCCTCTTCAAATGACATCTGCTCTCAATTTGGTAAACAAAATCAGACAGAAACATTAATTAAGATAGATACAAAACATAAGCATCGATCTAAGATGGTCTCAAATTCAAGTATTGAGACTGGAAACCAATTAGGGTTTCTAAGCTACAACTCCATAACTGATGTAGTTGACCTTGGATAACACAACAACGTTCGATTCTCAACTTAATGACTTAAGATTATAGTCCAAGTACACAAAGGTAAGGTCTTTTAACAGTAGAACATGAACAAAAATTAGGATATATGAATCTAAATTGGATTAAGAATCCTAAGACGACCTACTCTGAGATAGACACAAATCTTCGACAAGGAATAGGAGAAGACTTACAGTTAACAACGGTGAAGAAGAAAGATGGTTTGCTTGAGAGAGAGAGAGACAATGAACGGCAACGGCGCAAGAAGAAGAAATAAGTTTTAAAGGGTTTCGGCTTCGTATTAAAAGTTTAAAACCCTTTGTTGCATTTTTTTTCTACAACATATTTTAATAATTAATTCCAAATATGAGTGCGTATATACGATACAAAAAGAAAAATGCATTATAATATGTTGTTTGCGGATTGGCGGATGTAAGTAGATGTGGACAAAATACTTGAATCTTAATATTCCAATTGATTCCGACCCAGAAAAGTGTTACCGAATCTGAATCGAAATCGATCAAATATTTGTATGGATGCAAAACTTCAATAGACGAAACAGAAACCGATTTCAGCACGAATCAAAATATTCTGAGTATCCAAAAATACCTAACTTATAACTATATACTTAAATATGTGAGTTATTTTAGTTATAATATCCAAAATATTTAAAATACCCGAAAATATCCAAAATATTTAAAATACCCGAAAATATCCAGATTGTCCCAAAAATTGGATTGTTAAGGTCTTTTGTATATTTGGATTTTTTTACATAATTTAAATAGATATCAAACCAGCAAAGATATGAACCGAATAGTACTTAAATATCTAGCCCCGAAAACTCATAACCAGAATTAATCCGACTGAACTCGAACGGATACATGAACGCTCGTAAAAGTATTATTTGAAGGATTTAACTATAATATGATATTTTTATGTTTACTTATCAAAGTAAAAGATATAATATTTGTTATATATATTTTTTTCATTTATAATAAGATGATCATGCACCTACCTATTATGTAGGATAGGGCCTTGCTTGATTTCTTGGATGCATTAGGTGGCGTGTGTGTGCGTGTTTTATTACTAGATTGCGTGGTTGAAGTGTTTAAGCCGGGTCTGCGGACTTATGGTTACCCTAGCATTCTCCACCTCACTGAGTGGCTCCCGAGTTGCTCACCCCCACCATTCCCTTCTTCTTTCATGTGAGACTAACGAGTAGTCTGACAAGCTAGACGGTTATGGTGCTGTTCTTAGGATCAACGAAATTTTCATTTATTTTTTTCTTCGATATTTTATTTATTTTTTTTGTTTAGACTCGGTTTATTTTGGATATTGGAACATGATTTTGAGTAATAAAAGCCGAACCTTGGATTTATGGAGTTACTTGAATTGCAAGTTAGGGTAAATGACAAGCCGTTCTCGGGAGAGGTTGAGACGGCTGTTACAATATCATAACTCAGATTTTTAAAATCGGAGATATATTTACTAATGAAATTTAAAATTTTGTTATGTTTTACTTACCTACAGAATATATATTCTATTTTAGTAACATATGTTCCTCTTATACTTTTTAATAAATATTTATAACCAATGTTTAACTAACAAATTAAATTTTGTACAGTAACCATAAATTTGTTATTACTTTTAAATAGTTTTACTATTTTTAAACAATATTGTCAAATATCATCTCCCTCCGATAATTCTCCAAACCAAAAATTTTAAAATTTTTCCTTAATTTTTATCGCTCCGCTAAGGTATTATACATTTTTATTCGATTTTCATTAAAAGTGCATATAATAGTTATGTTAACGTAAATTTTCTTTATCTTTTTTTCTTGTTGATGTTTAATGTTGTTAGTTTTCTTGACCCGTTTAAAATAGTATGTTTATTAAAATAGCCATTCTACTTTTTTGTTTATGTCATATAGTATGCACTTTTTATATTTTTTTGTTGTGGTTTATGATTTCTTTTATTGATTGTGTTTTTCAATTTTAATATTGACATATATAATTGCTCATTTTAATTTCATTACTTTCCTTTGAAATATAAAATTTTTGTATTTCACCATAATAGTATTACTATTATTATAGTAATTTTATTTCCGTTCACAATTTCCTTTTATAATGTTTATGAAATATATGTCCGTTTTTAAAAATTTTAAATATATCTAATGTGAAAAAATATTCTTTTTTTGCATATTTACATTTTTCATTTACTATTTTAAAACAACTACAAATGCAAATAAAATGTTAGTGGGATTTTAAGTAAGGAAGAGAGAGAAAATTCAAAAAAAAAAAGAAAAAAAAAGAAAAATCTTCTCCATGCGCCATTAGGGCTAAAGTGGGGAAGTTTAGTTGAAAAAATATCTTAGATTTTTAATTAATCAAATGTGCTGTCATATATTTAATTAATGGTGTTGGTTGTAATATTGAGCAAATTAGCCCATGATTTAAAGTGAAAATATAACTTATGTGTGTTCTTTTACATCAACTTCACACCCCTATTTATACAAGAAAGAAATAAATATAATAATGTTTTGTTTGATGAGTGGTAGGAGTGAGTCGGTAACAAATCTTCTCCTTTAAATAATGGATAATTATCCATAACACTCACGTTGATTATCCATCTTAGTTAGAGTATTGTATAATGCCTCGTTAAATCTTGTCATGGAAAAACTCTAAAAGGATAAAAACCATGGCGAGGAAAAAAGAGTACAGTAGTACAACTTCTCCTTGAAAATGATGGATCTTGCTTTTTTCAGAGTTCTCGTAGATGACGCATTCCGATACTTTGAACATGTTTTCTGAACATCGTAACTGGAAGCACCTTTATAAATAAGTTTGCAGGATTTCACTTGAATGGACATATTGAACATCCACTTCTCGATTTTTCTCGAGTTTTTGGGTATATGATAAAAATCTTGGAAGAATATGTTTCGTTCTGTCGCTCTTGATGTAACCTTCTTTTATTTGTATAACACATGCAACAATATCCTCAAATAGAACCGTTGGCTCTTTAGTAGTCACCAAACCACTCGCTTCTTGTATATGATGAGTCATGGATCTGAGCCAAATATATTCTCTGCATGCCTCATGTAGCGCAATAATTTCTGCATAGTTTGAATAAGTGGCAACCAAAGTCTGTTTCTGCGATCTCCAAGAGATCGCTGTTCCATCATAGTGAAAAACTTATCATGTTTGCGATCGAGCTTTATGTGCATCCGACAAATATCCTGCATCTGCAAAACCAATTAAACCAAATTTCAGGTTTTTAGTATAGAATAAACCTAAGTCAATAGTTCCTTGGAGATAATGGAAAATATGCTTTATTCCGATCTAATGTCTGCACGAAGGGGATAGACTATATCTTGTAAGCAGATTAGTAGCAAACGCTATATCAAGTCGAATGCAATCTGCAAGATATATTAATCTGCCTATAGCGCTCATATAAGGTACTTCAGGACCAAACACTTCTTCGTTATCTATACAAAGTCTAAATGGATTCTTGTTAACATCAAGCGATCTATTAACCATTGGGATACTAAAAAGGCTCGCTTTATCCATATTAAAGCGCTTTAACACCCTTTTGGTGTAATTTGACTGATGCACATATATTCTATCGTTCAAGTGCTCTATCTGGAGCCCAAGACAAAACTTCGTCGTACCAAGATCTTTTATTTTGAACTCCTCTTTCATATGAGTTTTTGCATCATCAATCTCCTTTTGAGTACCAATTATGTTCAAGTCATCAACATATACAAAGATGATCATAAATCTTAACAAGAATTTCTTAAAAAAGATGCAGGGACATATATCATTATTTACGTCTCCCTTCTTAAATAAGTACTCGCTTTAGCGATTGTACCACATGCGTCCGGATTTTTTCAATCCATAAAGTGATCGCTGTAATATGACTGAACATATCCCCTTAGAAAATGCTTCTTGCATTTTTGAACCTTCATGGATCTTTAATCCCTCGGCGATTTTCATGTAAATATCACTTTTCAGTGATCCATATAAATATGCAGTCACAATATCCATCAGGTAAATTTTTAATTTTTTGGATGTCGTTAAACTTATTAAGTACCTGAATGTGATTGCATCCATAACCGAAGAATAAGTTTCTTCAAAATCAATTCCCGGTATTTGAGAAAATCTTGTGCCACAAGTCGGGCTTTATATCTTGTGACCTCATGTTTCTCATTTCTTTTTCGCACAAAAACTCATTTGTATCCAACTGGTATTACATCTTTAGGTGTAATGACAACTGGTCCAAAGACATTTCTTTTATTGAGGGAGACTAGTTCAGTTTTCACGGTCATTTACCGTTTCTCCCAGTCAAGCCTTTCCTGGCACTCTGACACATTTTTTGGATCCGGATCCTCAATCTGATCATTAATTTCTTCAAATACATAAAAGAAAAACATTCCATAAATATCATCTATCTCCTCTCTAACCCATAGTTTTCCAGTATGGGTATAATTGATAGAGATCTCATGTTTTTCTATATCATTTTCGTCTTCTGAACGAATTTCACATGGTTTTTCTGGAACCTTTTCATTTATGTTTTTTGGACACTTTTCTTTGTGTGATTCATCTAGAATACTTTGGGGGCATATTTCCTTATGTGGGTCTTATGTGTCCTTTTCATTTTATTCTCCTAATTATTTTTTTTTCCGGGAAATCTTATCTTTAGATCCAATAGGTCTCCCCCTCTTTAATGAATCCTCGGTTCATTCACTTTGTTTCCATCTATATGTTCTTCAGGAACATTGATTCTTGATTGAACATTTGTTGGAGGAACATATGATTTCATCACCTTTTTGTATCAGTAAACGCATCCAGTAGCTGATTTGCCATATTCAACATATGTATAATTTTATGAACTTCTAGCTCTCGTTTATTAGTAGGGGGATCTAGGTATACATATGACGTACACCATGTTATATCTTTTGGAACCTCTTTAATTCTTCCCCCTTACACTAGAAATTCATTTTCATAAAAATGGCGGCAATCGACAAAATGAGCCATAAACATATCACTAGTGCGTGGTTCAAGATACCGAATAATATTTGGTGACGTATACCCCACAAAAGTTCCCAACCTCCTTTGTGGCCCCATTTTTGTTCGTTGCGGTGGGGAAATAGGAACATATATGCACACCCAAAAACACGGAGATGGAATATATTTGGCTCTCGACTAGACATCAATTGTAATGAGGAATGTGTATGATATGCACTTTGTCTTAGCTGTACCAATGCCACTACATGCAATATAGCATGTCCCCATACTGAAATTGGAAATTTTTTCTCAATATTAATGGTCTTGCAATTAGTTGCACCCGTTTGATCAAAGACTCGATCATACCATTTTGTGTATGAGCATAGAGAACTGAATGCTCAACATCAATCCCCATTGACATACAATAATCATGAAAGACTTGTGAAGTGAATTCACCAGCATTACTGAGTCTTGTTTTCTTGGCTTTCTTTCTTATTTATGAAAGCACATCATATACCCTCATGTCATTTATATGAGTTATATCTCCACAAAATACTTACATATCTCTAAGGATTTGGTGCTTCTGGATCAAATACCTTTTCTTTAGAAATGATTAAAATGTAAGTATTATGTAAAGTCCTGCTT
Source organism: Anastatica hierochuntica (assembly GCA_900406275.1). Classification (NCBI taxonomy): domain Eukaryota; kingdom Viridiplantae; phylum Streptophyta; class Magnoliopsida; order Brassicales; family Brassicaceae; genus Anastatica; species Anastatica hierochuntica. The sequence goes on along the minus strand of OVAN01005935.1, from coordinate 2,600 downwards.
TAGGGTCTTTTGACTAATATCTCTTTTACTAGATGTTAAACTTGGAATATCTGAAGACAACTTTGTCTTTCAAAATATCATCCCATATTTTCACTACTTAAATAATTTTCGGTAGCTTTATCTAATAGGTGCTCCCAGGAACATAATTCTGATATCAGTAATCCTTCAAGGATTATAAATATCTTAGAGGTACAATCCAAGTCATTCATATATTGCCATACATATTTACTTGGACTTCGGGTCCAAAGATTTCTCGTTACTCATATGAGTTTAACATTGACTTGATTGCCTCTTTTTTTTTTTTTATCTTTTTGGCCAATATTTTATTTTCTACACTCATCCAAAGAGGAAGAATCACAATCATCATCTTTATTAATCACAATGCAGGCTTTTATTTATATTGTTGACAATTTTCTTCTCTTTGGTTCCACATTTTCCGTATCGACATGGTTAACCGAGATCTCTTTATCATTATCATTGATTTCATTCAGGTACCTGATTTATTATTAGCCATGTCAATGGTCTCTTCAAAAAAAAAAAAAATCCTCCCCTTTTAATAACTTGCTCATTTTTCGAGGATTTTATCCTTGGAACCAAATAGTCTATCACGTTTCTTACGCGTCATAGATTTATTATCAAAAGATCGTCCTTCTCGGACACATAATCTTATTCGAGCGTTATTTTGTTGGAGTGAGAGATTGCTTCTTTTAACGTTGACTTTATGTCTGACAGTCAATCCACAATCTTTCATGAATGAATTATCTTTTTGAACTTCAACTTCAAATTCTTTTTGTATGAGGATCCATAATTTTTTAATAATTAATTTCATGATCTCTAATCGTCAGCCTTTGATTTTCTTTCTCAAATGCTTATGGCATTTTATTTACAATATTGAATAGTGATCTTCTTAAATTATGAACTTCACGTTCGTACATCTTTATTCAGAGATCCAAACTATTTAATAATTCTCCCCCTCGAGATGATGTAATTTTATGTCCATCCATCTCGAATAAAATCCCACTTTAGGATCAATGACAAATCTAATTATCCATTCTTGGTAAAATATGATGTCTCAAGTCTTCTTGATGTGGAATTTTTAATACCCTCTCTCAATATAATTTTTCTTAATAACTCATCTTGAATCGATCTTCTCTTTTCAATCGGTTATAATTTGGGGTATGAAAAAAAGTTTCATCCATTTATCTTCAATGAGATTATTCAACCAAAAAAGTGAATTTTCTCATGATTTTTTTATTTTTTAAGATATGCATAAGTTGAAAAACTTCTGGTTTTCAACATAAATTCTCAATGATCTTTAGTATCTTTGTTTCATCAGAATGGCTAAACTAATTATTCTATAGCTTTTAGCAATAAGTAAACTTCTTTTTTTTTTGTGCACCAGCAATAAGTAAACTTCATGTTTACTATTATATATGCCACTGTAATCCTTAATCTTTATATATGCATGTCATCATCATGTGCTCCTTTAAAGCGTGTAACTCATACGTTCTTTGTGAATGTTTTGATTTTTCTTAGAGCTTTCTCATAAATCTTTTCGCTCTCTTGAAACGTTTGTTTAGCTCTTACGCTCTTCAAGATCGTTTTAGCTATTCTTAGAGCATTTTATTTCTTTCTTTCTCTCTCTTTTTAGAGTGTATCAGCTATTCAGGAACTGGAAATTTGTTCTTCAAGAACATTTTTAGTTTTTGAGAGAGTTTAGCTCATCATGAGCGATTCGTTCATCTAAAACGATTTATTATTTAAGAGATCTTCCGGAGCATCTAATAATTTCTATATACCTATCCATATAATTTAGATAATTAAATAAAATTAACAACTATATATGTGCATGTAACATAATAATACAAATTAAAAGTTAGCTTTGCGCGACGGTCTTGCCATGTTGTGTACGGCGATATAGCCGCCTTGTTACGGTATAGAGACGGTTGTGCTGATAACGTGTTAAATATTTATTATATTATATGTGTTTATATATAAGATATATGTGTTGGAATATATATATATATATATATATATATAATATTTCTTTTGGTGAAAAAAGAGAAGAACGTGAGAATGATTTAGAGTGAAAATATAACTTATGTGTGTTCTTTTACATCAACTTCACTTCCCTATTTATACAAGAAAGAAATAAATATAATAATGCTTTGTTTGATGAGTGGTAGAAGTGAGTCAGTAACAAATCTTCTCCTCAAAGTAATGATAATTATCTATAACATGGAGAAAATTCACTTTAAAAGTACGGGCTAGGTCAAAAAAAAAACTCTCAAATTTATATGCAGTTTAATGAGCTTACTTTATAATTAACATTTTAGTGACATATTTATTTTTTCCTCAAATCAAAATTTTTGAAGAATCTTAAACAACAAAAAATGGTCTAATAAATCAAAGAACAAAAATCCAATAGCCAAACAAAGATACCCGAATTAGACATAAAAGAATTCATGGATCAAAAAAGAAGAAATTCATGTATATGTAAAAGAAAAGTTATAGAATGTCAATGTTTTTCTTAATAAATGGAATCGCATTCTATTGGAGATATCTTGGGAAGCAAGATGTATATCTTGCGGACCAACTAT
>OVAN01005934.1:0-22172 GCA_900406275.1 Anastatica hierochuntica | reverse complement strand
ACGTAGGCAAATCGTCATACGACGATTTCAGCTGTCCCTTTCTTTGAAAAAGGGGGGAGTGGGTATACATATACGTGTATACTCCCACATTTTTCAAAAGGAAAATCAACGCAATACGATTCCGAGGAATCTCGTTCAAACACAACTTGCCGCTTCATTCTGCTTGATTTTGCATTTTTGCGATTCATTCTCCGTTCAAAGTTGATCGAATTTTATAATCGTTGTTTCATTTTGGCTAGAGTTGATTAAGGATTTGTATACATCATCATCGTTTTGTCTCGTATCGTCTTCAATCTTCTGCATTCATTGTGTTCATTTTTGTTATAATTATGTCATTGCCTTTTTGTTTACAATGGACTCATATGTGTTGCTGCCTGGTTTTGTTGAGCGTACAACACCACTAGGAGATTTTATCTAATCATGGCTAAGTTTGAAGGTAAAGTCAATGTTCATCTATGGTTCTCTTCTGAGACCACTAGAAAGTCTAGTTGTAGTTGAATCCTTCTTATGACACATTGATATGAAGGAGATTAATAGTACTCTTGAAAGTTCTCCAGGTTTGAACTATTCCTTCACTTATCGTGCATTGAGGAACTAAGCCTTATTCTACTTGTCTCGAGGATTGTCTTATGAAGTTAGTAGTTGCTGACTAGATGATTATACAAGAGTTGTTTCACTAATCCATGCTCTTCGTAAGGAGAATATTTTTTTTGATACTTATGTGTTGAGTTCTTGTTTGGTGTACGAGAGCTTATGGATAGGCATCAGGCATATATCAGTCACAAGGATATTAGAAGATGCTTCAAGCTCTGTACAGTTGATTGCTACATTTTTTTGCACTTGGATTATGTGATTTGTGAAGTTGTTGTGAAGATGTTGCTGAATTTTGATTGTCATTTTCCTCTGTTTTCAAGGAACTGTAACAAGGACATGTAGGTTCTTGTTGTAATGGAGAAAATTCAAGCTCTTATTTTGGAGGTTCATGGAGTTCATTCCTTTCAAAGAGAGCACTATGGTGATGCACTGCAGAAGTTAAGAGCCATATACTAGTCACTTTTTGGAATTTTTCACTGTAGTGCAAGATGAGGCAGTGACATTCACTTTATTGGAGAATTCAACTTCTGATGCAACACTTACTCGTGAATGCATTGTATGACAATGGCCGGTTTGCATAAATGGTTGTCAAAGGAGAAGTGGAAGAAGAGACTGGTATAAGTACCATTTATTGAGTTAGATATTTGGTCGTCTTTTATGCATTTGATGATGATATTGTTTCTCATAACACCATCAATTCCTCAAGTCCAAAATGGGGTGCTAAGCTTGGTGAAGAATATAGGCAAGTTTGTCGTTTGATTAGAAAAAAGATTGTGGCTTCCTTTGGTTTTTTTGGCTCAATACTTGATCTCTTTTTATTTTTCATTACCGAGACTACCTGAAGATGATTCAAGAGATCAATTTTTAGTTCTTTAAACCCCCTTCACATTCACAAGAAGATAAGGCACATGAAGTTCAAGTTCAAGATTGAATACTTCCGTCTTGAGGGGGATATTAGAGTATATTGGTTTACTTTGGTTTGCTTCTATTTTGGTTTAGTTGGTTGTTAAGTTTTAAGTATCTTTTCTTCTTTTACATTTGTATTTAAGCAAGATCATCATACAATCAATGCTTGAATGAAGATTTTTACAATGAAAGATTCTTTGTTTTTCCTCATGAAAGCATATGATAACTCGTAAGTCTTTCTCTTCTTTGGTGTCGCTTGTTATTGCTCAATATCATCGACATCAGGCATCTAATATGTGATTTTCAGGACATCAAGGGTTTCCATTGAGACTAGAATCCAGGGAGAAGATCATTGTTATCTTCATCATCATTATCATCATCAGAAGAAGGGACGTTGGCCTGTTATCGAAGTTATATGGACACTCTTGAGCAACATGGGAATATTTTTTTTTTTTTTGTAACAACAACTTTATATTAACCAATTGATTTAGTACATTGGTTTCTACCACAATGCCTCGACAGAGGCTTAAACCTAGTGACATTGATTCGGTATTTGGTACCACTCTGGAATACTAGTGGAACCGACGTTACCCAATGACTGTCATCGCACTTTAGATCACAATGAGAACAAATTCATTCTACTCTAATTGGTGAGAAAAAATTGCCTCTTAAACCACATAATTAAACCACTAAAGCAGATTATAAAGCAAGACCTAAACATGATGTTTACTAAATCTAAACCAAGAGAACAATGAAGTCAAGAGCGACGATCGTAATGAGTTTGAGTTAATTACTTGACCATTCCGCTACAACATTAAGAAATGCTTTCCTCTTGTTAGAAGCTTCTACACCATAAGACCTTACTTTAAATTTGAGTGAGGCTTTCCAAGCCAAAGCCGTGATGGAGCTGCCACATAATCTGAGAATAAGGTTCATCCAAGGAGGTCGGCCTACATCTCTCGCATAGCAACTCCAAAATAGAGACATCTTCTTCTTCCTTCACACGCACTTGATCCTCCGTATGAGTCGGGAATGAGTCACCGAGATGAAGATGGAGATTGAAGTTTGTCGGTGGACATGCCAAGAATGAGTCGAGAGAGTCTCCACGGCTCATCAAAAAATCCATGGTTGTCGGAGAATTAAAGGGGAAAATCTTCCCCGACGAACTCGGTAGTAGAATCGTCCCTAAACCTCTGCAGAAATCCGTCGCCCATACCTCGCCGCTTCACCAGAGAATTTGCCGTTGACCAGAGAAGTCCAAACTGTCTACTCCGCCTCCCTCCATCTTGGTTTGTCTCCAGGGAAGCGAGCATATTGTAAGGGTTAAAGGTTAAAGGAGGAGGGGAAAGATAAAACGGGGTAGATGTTTAGAGATCTCTGACACTGGCACCAAGGCTACCGGGTCGAAGGAAGCTTTAGTTCTGGTTTGGTGGCGGGGGAGAGAAGAGGAAGAGAGAAAAGAGTTTTGTTTTTTTGTTATGTACTGATATTTTTTTGGGAATATTTTAATTTTATATGCACATTTTTAAAAATTTTGTATCAATTTTTACTTTTTATAATTTGGGTACCAATTAGCCATTTTCCTAGGTTTTTACCTAAAAAACAACTCTCGAGAAACTTCCCTTGTATTGGGTTCTACCTTCGCCCATCGTAGCGATCTCATATCTGCCTCGTGCGGTTGTTTTTCTTCCTTTTTCGCTCAAATCTTTACTCTAGCAGGATCAGTCAGCTAGGAAAGATTTCGACTGACCTGTGGAGATCCCTGCAACATCTCAATTTAGGGTCTAACAGAGCTCCACTTAGGCTTTAATCGGAAGCACATCGAGACAGAGAAAAAGAAAATCGACTAAGTCTAATTGCGAAAGTGCTCAACCCCTATCATCATAAGCCAAAATATATGAGAGCGCCTCTCCTCAAAATATGGCAAATGGAAGGACAAGAATCAACTAGCATCAATGAGGATGGTACTCTTCAAATCTTCTTTCTGAGGAACATCAATTAAGAGTTGTGCTTGATAATGGTCCGTGGATATTTAGAGATTCGATTGTTGTCTTAGATCATTGGATAAGAAGACAAGAGCCTGAATTTTTGCAGTTAATAACCTTCTGGGTCCAGATTGAGAACATCCCAAATGGCTACAGAACGATGAAGATGATCAAGGAGATAGGAAGTGAACTTGGCTTGGTTAAACACGTCAGAATCCAGGAACCGCCTAAGGAGATGTTTGGGTAAAGATTCATATGTCGATCCATACAAAGTTGATGTTTGCGAGGCTAATCGATTTCGAAGATGGTCAACCTCCGGTAATGATTAGATATAACTTCAAGAAGTTTTGTAAATTTTGCTTCTTGTGTGGCGATCTTGACCATGATCAATCTCAGTGCCAGGAGCATCTCCCTACTCCGCAGTTACCACCTTTGCATGATTGGAATGATGGAAACAGAAGGGATTCGCAGGAACCATCAGATGAGAACTTCAATAAGCAGATGAACTCTCGCCTCCAAATACGCAACCATGGAGAGACTGATGATGTAATGGATGAGAACACATTAGGAGAGAATGGAGAAAAAACTCATTCCCATGGAGGCATTATGGACACCTTTGATGCCTTGAAGCTGGCACCTCTAGCTATTAAGCCACTCACGATCAGAGAAGTGGGAGCTTCATCTGCAGTTATGGGTGGTTTTAAAAGGAAAGACAGAGAACAATTAGAAGAAGAACAAGGCGTAACTAGCAAGAAAAGGACAGAAGATATCTTCTTAGAACCAAAGGCAGTCATTTCGGGTCTTGTAGGAGTTGAAGTTAAAGCATGAAACTTTCTAAACATAGCAGCACAAATGACAGAGGAATCTTCAGTCAACCAAGGGAGGTGACAACCCTGAAACCACCTTACGCACAATGAGAATTATGCATTAGAACTATTAGGGAATTGGAAATCCCCTGACAGTGAAATATTTGGAAGAAATCAGAAAACTACATAAGCCAGAGGTTCCTTTTTGGTCGAAACAAAAAACCACGATAATTATGTTTATAATCTCTCTGTTAAATTACATTATGCTCACTCTTTTGTGTATACTCCAGTAGGGCTAAGCGGAGGTATGACTATTTTTTTGGATGAGGGAGTTCATCTTAATTTAATATCATCTCCTTCCTTGTATAATACAAATGTACTATTAGAAGAACATTGTTCAAAGTATGTTTTGACTTATGTTTACGGTCATCCGCAGAAAAAAAAACTAAGACAAGAACAATGGAAATGCATGATAGAAAGAGAGGAATCTGGTATATACAAGGATAAAGCAAGGCTAATCATAGGAGATCTTAATGATATTAGATATCCACATGAAAAAAGAGGAGGATCAAAACGATCAGAAGCATCTTGTGCACATTTCAATTATATGATTAATAAACTAGGTTGGCAAGATATTAGAAGTCATGGAGGTAAATTTACTTGGATTGGCAAAAGAAAAACTCACACAGTCAAATCACAAATTGATAGAGCCCTTGCAAACTTGAATGGTTAGAGATATTTTCAAATGCATAAATTCAGCTTTTATCATGGCAAGGGTCAGATCATGAGCCTTTTATTACACACTCAGGTCAATGGATGGAAAGGAAGGAAATCATTTAAATATGACAGTATATGGAGGAACATTAATGAAGTGAAACATCTGGTTCAACAGGTTTGGAATAATTCTTGATCAACTCTTCAGCCAAAAGATATAGGTACTGACTTAAAATTATGCAGGACTTGTCTCTCTCAGTGGAGGAAGAACAATTGTGACAATGCTCAAAAAGTCGTCAATGAATTACAAATGAAACTACTAGAGGCATATGAATCCTATTCAGTTGATTTTGATTATATTGATAAGCTTAAGTCACAATTGGTGCAGGAATATAAAAGAGAAGAACATTATTGGCGTACTAAAAGTAGAATCAAATGGTTTAAAACCGGAGATAAGAGCACAAAATTTTTTCATGCAATTACAAAACAGAGGAGATCTATTAATCGTATTACTTCCATTACAGATGAAAAAGGAAGTAGCTGGTACAAGGAAGAAGATGTCAAACGTGTGATTGAGGAGTATTTTGTAAAAATATACACGTCAAACTCAACAGCAAACCAACAAGACTTCAGACAGTTGGGGATCATTAAGGCACGAATCACTGAAGAGATGAACAAACAGCTAACAAGGGAGGTAACAAAACAAGAGATTTATCAGGCCCTAAGTATGATGAGTAAAAAAAGTCCTAGGGTCGGATGGTCTTACAGCAGCTTTCTACCATGATCATTGGAACACTATTGGCAGAGATATCATTCAATTCATTAAAGACTTTTTCGATACATTAGAATTGCCATCAGGTTTGAATCATACAAATCTAAACTTAATTCCAAAAATTCAAGATCCTAGAGAGGTTAAAGACTACATGCCCATTAGTCTCAGCAATGTGATTTACAAAATAATTTTAAAGGTGCTAGTTGAAAGAATGAAACCTATAATGCATGATATCATTTCAGAAAATCAATCAGCTTTCATTCCAGGCAGGCTCATTACAGATAATGTGTTAATCACTCATGAGATGTTGCATAATCTTAATACTAGGAACAGGAAACATAAGTTCATTGCCATCAAATTAGATATTGTCAAAGAATTTGATAAGCTAGAATAGAATTATACAAAATACATGCTCAGAGCTTTCGGATTTTCAGAACAATGGTGTAAATGGATAATGGCATGCATTAAGACACCATCTTTCTCTGTATTAGTAAATGGAGAGCCTATTGGTAATATTGTTCCACAGAGAGGAATCAGACAAGGAGACTCATTCTCTCCATATTTATATATTATATGCTCAGAAGGCTTATCCATCTTACTAAATAACTTGAAAAAAAAAGGAAAAATTCATGGTTTTAAAGCTAGCAAGAGTGGTCCACCTATAACTCACATGCTTTTTGCAGAAGACTTATTGTTGTTTTGTAGGGCAACATAACAGGAAAGTAAAGAGATTATGAGTGCACTGCAAACGAATGGAAGCATCTCAGGCCAATGTGTTAATCTATCAAAATATGCATTAATGTTCAGTAAGAACACTCCTCTCAAGTTACAAGATAAAATTAGGCAGATCGCATCTATTAATAGGAAAGGAGGTATAGAAAAATATTTGGGTCTTCCTGAGGTTATTGAGAAAAGCACAATAAAATCCTTTGACTTTCTAAAATAGAGAATTGAAACCAAAGTTGATAGTTGGTATTCTAAACTATTATCTCCTGCACGAAAAAAACACTTATTAAATCGGTTGCTACGACCATTCCTAATTATGTTATGTCGTGTTTTCCTCTACCAAGAAAGTTGATCAATCACTTAACACAAATGATCACGAACTATCTATTGCATGCTTTTAAAGAGAAAGGAAAGATACATTGAATTTCATGGAAAACAATAACAAAAGCAAAGAAGATTTGAGGATTGAGAATTAGAAACTTGAAACATTTTAATATGGCTTTAATCACAAAGTAAGCATGGAGGATATTGCAGACTCCTCACTCCTTGCTAGAAAAGGTATATAAAGCAAAATACTTTCCAAAATCATCATTATTGGATGCAGAAACAAAAACCAGATCTTCATACGCGTGGAAAGCAACTAGGAAAAGTCTTTCCCTAATAGCTACTGGAATATGCTGGAACATCGGTGATGGTAATGATATTAAGGTATGGCAAGACAACTGGATCCCTACCCTCCCTCCAAGACCAGCAAAGCCACGTGAACATATAAATTGTCATGAAGATATAACAGTAGCATACCTCTTTTGGGACAGGAGAAAGGATGGAATGAAACCAAACTCCAACAACTAGTAAGTCCTGATGATATACCAATCATCAAACTTATTAGACTAAGTATTGTTGGAAGAAAGGACAATTTAGAATGGGTCTATACCAAAAAAAAATATTATTCAGTGAGATATGCATATTAGCTAAGCCTTAACAACCACTCTCAGACTCAACCTCCTAATGAATTCAATTACACCAAGCTATGGAAGACACTTGTACAACCTAAAATACGTCACTTTTGGTGGAGGGTGGTACATAATGGTCTTCGTGTGGGCGCACTTCTTAAACAAAGAGGAATTAAACTGGATGCCAACTATCACCTGTGTAGTGAAGAAAATGAGACAATACAACGTCTATTATTTCAGTGCAAGGTCACAAAAGAGATATGGGCATTGGCACCTCCAATCAAAAGATTTGATGATCTGTCTTTTCAAAGCAACTTGAAGGAGAATGTAACTAGGATCTTAGCTTCATTAGTGACATTTAAAGAGAAAAAGGAAATCTGGCGGCATATATTGGATGGAATATTTGGAAAATGAGAAATCTTCTAGTGTTCCAAAATAAAAAGATGTTTATCCTAGATGTTATTACCAAATCTTAAATGACTTTGAAACATGGATTGAAGCTAGTATAGAGGAAATGGATGCATGTAATTAGACAACTGGTTTGACTAACAATGCAACCGAAAAACATGAAACTCATATGATTTGCTTTGTGGATGCATCTTGGGTTTCCTCTAAAGAAAAAATTAGTTTTGTTGGGCTCCTATCAACTCTGGATGGTGAAGGTAAAGTACAAGGTATGTCATCCATAGAACCAATCAATAGCGCTCTGAAAGCTAAAGCTTATGCATTTAGAGAAACAATTTATCAAATAGGAAAACTAGGATATTTGAGGGTAGGATTCAAAGGGGATAATCAAATAATATATTCCACACTCCATAAGTGGAAAAGATAGAGTAAGTATCAAAGCAGATCGTGTGGAGTAAACACCAACATTAAAGACATTAAGAATCCGTCAAAACAACTCCATGGACTATGAATTTGAGCATATTAAAAGAGAGAAATAATGAAAGAGTGGATTATCTAGCTAAAAGAGCGTGTAGTGAGGAAGTAAATTACAAGGCCATTTGGTTGTAAAGTCATATCTTATGAATAACTCTTGTAATCTTTTATGAACTTATGAACTCTTGCGCTTAGGGCTGAGCACTAATATCCATTACTCGTCTCCGACCCGCGATCTGTCTCGTACCCGATTCGAAAAAAGGGTACCCGCGGCTTTCGGATCGGATAAAGGGTATCATATTTCTATTACCCGCGGGTAAGGGTCGAGTATCGAGTATCATTTATTTTTGAACTACCCGTCTTCGTACTCGACCCGTTAATACCCGTTTTAAATTATTTGTATATTATATAATTGTCTACCATAATAATTATGTATAATCATATAGTATTACTTTAGAAGAAACAATAATATTTGTTATATATAAAATTTAAATTATATTTTTAATATATGTAATATTTAAATATTGCTTTGTAATTTAAAAAATTTCAAATTTTTTTGTTAGGATAAGGTTGAATATTTGAGAAAAAAAGATGATTATATAAGTATTTAAATGTTAATATATGAAATAAAATACAAATATTTGAATTTTCAAAAAGGGTTTTCATTTTTTCGGATACATTTTTTCCGGGTAACAAGTCGAATCGGATAATAAGTCGGATATTCATATTTTTAGAGGGTATCCGTTTTTCCGGGTACCCGTTTCTTTGCGGGTCGAATACGGATACTAAAAATCTATTACCCGTAAGGGTCGGATCGGATAACGGGTACACCAAAAATCAAGGGTACCCGATCCATGCCCACCCTTACCGGTACTAACCTTTTATGATCAATAAAAAACAAGTTGACAAAGAAAAAACCATTTTCCTTGATGCTTTAAAATTTTAACGAAATATTTGGGCCATTAACGGGCCCATTAAAGCAGAAGGAATCACAAAATTCGGAAGGACCTTGCGATTCATCAAGAAGCTTTACGATAACGACTGCATTTGCTAAAAACGTGAACCACCACCACCAGATACACATACACGAGACCCATCGGCGATTCAGTAGACTCTATCAAACTCGCTGTGAACACTCGCTAAGAAAGGTGATGATGATCTCTCAATTCTTCGTCTTATCTCAGCGAGGAGATAACATCGTCTTCCGTGACTGTAAGCTCCCTTTCTCCTCACTTCTCCCAATTTGATCCTCTCTACTTCCGAGTCTGAGACTCGATTGTTCCCATTAAAGCTTCTCTAAGCTCATTGATCTGTTTGATCCACTAGCATTTCCTTATCTGATCAGATTTATGTTTATCTGAATTTCCAAATCAGATTGTACGATTTTGATTGAACTATCGAAATTGTTGGCATCCCGCTAATCGTTAGATATCTGGAAAGTTTATTTACCGTTTTTCCGGAGAATTTTCATCAGATACTCTGTATGTAGCAGATGAACGTTGTTTGTTTGATCGTGTAGCAATTTGATTAGATCCGATCTGAGATTTTTAAGATGTTGTAACGTTTTCTTGCTACAGACCGAGCTGAGGTACCCAAAGGCAGTACAGAGACATTCTTCCGTAAAGTCAAGTTCTGGAAGGAGGATGGAAATGCAGAGGCACCACCTATCTTTGTAGGTATCATTGTACTGATACGAGATATCGTTCGGTCTAATGTGATTAACTGTAATGTGTTTAGCGAGACAAATGATTAAATTTTCTTTTCAATACTTGTCCCTTGGTATATCTTAATGAACTGTTTGTGATGAGCATTCTTTCTGTTTGGTTCTGAGCTTCTAATGGTTTTCTTCTAACTCTTTGTTTTGGGTGCCTTATAGAATATTGATGGCGTGAACTACTTCCACGTCAAGGTTGTTGGTCTGTATTTTGTAGCCACAACGAGGGTTAATGTGTCACCGTCTCTTGTTTTGGAGCTTCTACAAAGAATCGCTCGTGTTATTAAGGATTATCTCGGTGTTTTGAATGAAGATTCATTCAGGAAAAACTTTGTGCTAGTGTACGAGCTGCTCGATGAAGTAATTGTAAGTCTATATTGATTTATTTCTCAGTATTAGCAATTATATTTCCGTTTAGTAGCGAATTTTTGTTTCTTCTCCCAGTTTTTTACATAAAATATTTGACTCTACGCTCTTTTGATCAGGATTTTGGTTACGTGCAAACTACATCTACCGAGGTTTTGAAATCTTATGTTTTCAATGAACCAATTGTGATTGCTCCTACACGTCTTCAACCTATCGATCCTGCTGCCATCTTCACAGTAAGATTGATTTTCTTTGTCGTGCTCCTCGTATGTAGACTGACCCCCTTGAATTAATATTATGCAGCAAGGGGCCAAAAGAATGCCTGGAACAGCAGTCACAAAATCAGTTGTAGCTAATGAGCCTGGAGGTCGGAGAAGAGAGGAAATATTTGTGGACATCATCGAAAAAATCAGTGTTACTTTTAGTTCGAGCGTGAGTTGTTACTTTTTCTAGTTTATTATATCTCACATATGGAAGTCTTGGCAGGCTCTCCTCAACTTGCCACATCAGACAATTCATTTCTGAATATCAATGTTATTTATGATGATCCAATATATTTAGTTGCATCTTGTGTTGATTTTCTTCCTGCAAATTATCTATAATTTCCCGATTCATGAACAGGGTTATATACTGACTTCTGAGATTGATGGCACCATTCAAATGAAGAGCTATCTTTCCGGTAATCCAGAAATTCGTTTAGCTCTTAATGAAGATCTAAACATAGGAAGAGGAGGGAGATCAGTATATGGTAATTGTTTAACCCCTTCAAATCAGCAATGCTATCTTGGGAAGGAAATGATGTCATATTCTATCATGTTTCACTGTATAAAATCTTGGTGTTTTCTCATGACATTTGGGTTCTGAGAATGCATATCATGTGATCTAAGCAACATGATTCCATTTATAAGCTTCCTTCATGACTGATATTTATCCATAGCTACTACTGTAGCATTCTTCTGCCTCGTTGGGGCACATTATTATCCACTACATACACGTAAAATGGGTTTGATCTGGCTGGAATTAAGATTGAACCCTTGGTAACATCACAGCTAAAGCATAGCTTGATTCTTCTGTTGTAGATTATAGGAGCTCTTCAGGCTCAGGAGTGATACTTGATGATTGTAACTTTCATGAGTCTGTTCGTCTTGACAGCTTCGAGTCGGATAGAACTTTGTCCCTGGTGAGCTTCAAAATATTTATAACAGAAAACATTTTGTCAATTGCTCTCTAAATTGCATTGTATTTTCAGGTTCCACCAGATGGTGAATTCCCAGTAATGAATTACCGTATGACCCAGGAATTCAAGCCTCCTTTTCATGTTAATACATTGATCGAAGAGGCCGGACGCCTTAAGGTGCAATTTCATATGTACACGTCTTCTGAGTCAGATGGAAAACTCTATAAGTTTTTTAAAACTGATGTAGAAATCTTTATAGCAGTGCTTATGTCTTATATTTCTTCTTGTGTAAACTTTAGGCTGAAGTGATTATTAAAATACGCGCTGAGTTCCCTACAGATATAATTGCAAACACGATTATAGTCCAGATGCCATTGCCAAATTACACTTCCAGGTACATAACTTTTTGATTGGTAATGTAAAAGTGGATTACCACAAGAATAGATTTGGCTGATAATGTTTGTTGTGACAGGGCTAGTTTTGAGTTAGAACCTGGTGCGGCTGGACAGAAGACAGATTTCAAGGAATCCAGCAAAATGCTCGAATGGAGTTTAAAAAAGGCAAGTGTTGTTGTTGACTTGTGTCTCTCGTATGTTGAACAATATATTATGCTGCATCCATTAGCTAACTGTGGTGTTACAGATTGTTGGTGGGGCTGAACATACACTGCGTGCAAAGCTGACATTTTCACAGGAATTTCATGGTGACCGACCTTCTTAGGACAAAAGTTTTTCTTATTTGATCTCTCAGACAAAGAATAAAGCATTAATATTAATTCTATAATGGCGTTTTAGGTAATATCACAAAGGAAGCAGGACCTGTTAGCATGACGTTCACGATACCAATGTACAATGTTTCTAAACTTCAGGTAAGTTAAAAAAATGTCGGTTCATGAGACTGCACCTTTCTCTCATTACACCCATCAACCATCCTCTTAGATCGTCTATTGTAAAATGCAGGTCAAATACTTGCAGATAGCAAAGAAATCGAGTAGTTACAATCCATATCGTTGGGTGAGATATGTGACACAAGCCAATTCATATGTTGCTCGGATATGACCTGTTTTCAGTCAGACAATGTTCGTTACTTTGTATGTTGTCTTAATACTCTTTTACTTCCTCGATAAAATGATTGTTCAGTATCAGATCATACCTGTTCTCTTTATTCTAAGATGATGCTTCACAGTATGTGATGTTGGATGTTTGTCTCTTTCTGTTTGGATGATTCTTTATATAAGTTTGGTGCCAACTTATGCTTTATTTTAGTTCTCCCTGAAAATATCATATGATTTATGCCTTTCCTGAATCCAATATTCTAAGTAATAAAATAGCTAAAACAAGTAAAGGTACTACAAAAGGTGGATTAGATTAGCTTTTATTGATGGGTTATTTAATAAAATTCATACATTTTTTCATGGGCAAAATCTCTCTTCCCCACTGTACACTACCATATCCTCCACTTCCTCAATCAAACCATTTTCACCAAAGCCTAAAAGGTTTGTTAATAAAACCAAACCCCTCTACATGTAATCTCACTTTGTTCTTCTACTTTGCCTTAGTTGGGCTTGTGGACAAAAAGGCATGGTCTCCTCCCGAGGGCGAGGTTCTGGCGAACGTTGTCTTGAGTCGCATAGAGGTGAATGCCTTGTAAAGCGAGGAGAAGACGAGGAAGATGTTGGAGAGGGAGCCTCAGACTGTCCGTGAGCCCGTCCTTGATGATCTCCAAAAATGTAATCAGCAAAGTCATCCATGCTTGTACTGTCTGTGCTACAAGAGCATTCATCTGAGTTGCTGTCAAATAGAGAAGAACTGTCACTCGACGAGTCATCTTCTAATATTCTCTGCAGCCTCTGGAAACTGGAATAAAACGACTGTATATTGCCAGTTCGAGCACCGCTGGAAGTGTTGGATGAACCCACAGGACCTGGGGTCGACACAGACCGTGACACACTAGTCTTAGGTACTGGCACGCTGCTTTTTTTATTGGATGCTTCAGTTTTATTACATAGTACTAATCTTGGAGGCATTGGGGAGCACCTGTAGAGAGTTCATTACGTATATAACATAAGTAACCAGATCGAGCATAGATCAAAAGTCTTCTAGAATGTGAGAGATGCATCGTAATATTTAATATTATTTACCTTGCATAGAACAACATATACGCTCCCTTTGTCAAGACCCTTTCAGCATCTGAAATTACTACCTGAAATATAATCAAACGGGCACAACAGAGGAATCAAACATTGAACATTTTGTCAGAGAAGTAGGAAACTCCTAGTGACTTCCAAAGTTCAAGAAGGTAACGACAAAAGAGCTTTTGCACTGATAATATACAAGCAACTTACTGTGCTATCATCAGCCTTGTACCACTTGTTTTGACTGTTCCTAATATAGCAGACATAGTGACCAGAAAACGCCGCATTCATTATATCCAAGTGAACAATAACTCCATAGAGTTTGTAGTCATGTGATTTCTCAATTCCTCCGCTGACATATGGAGCCAAATCTAGAGTTTCTGGAAACCTGACCAACTTATTGAGCTTCCCGAATTTCCCTGACTGCAACAAGCAAGTGTCATGAAAATTGTGAGCAAACAAGAAAACGCAGATGAACACAGCAGAAACAAATTTGGTCTCCATTGAAGATTTAAGTTACCTGGAATCGTTTCAGTGCAATCGTAAGGACATTTGGAGGCTCTGTAATTTTCAGTTTCTTTTTGGCTCTTTCATAAGATTTACACCTGCTCACACAAAAGAAAAAAAGTTAGCACCCATCAACCATCGACTCGAATATGATTTCAAAAGAGGCTACAGTTGATTGGTTCGAACTAAGCAAATAAAAAACCATGATTACACTCCAAATTTGACTTGATAGGCCTCAGGAAACTCTATTTTAGCTGTCACGGAGTCTAGGTATTGTAATTGAAATGTAAACGAAATACATGAACGGGCTAAACCATATATAGCTCTAGTCATCCGGAAAACAATGAAAAGTGAATTGGAAATATCAAACGACTACAAGAAAATGCTGACCAACCTGCCACATTTGTATTTGTTTTCTCCATCCAATACCTCAGTCCTTGTAAATCGACGCAAAGCATCCTCCAATGTGCTAACATCCCCATCAATCTCAACAGTAAGATCCATAATTTTCTCATGCAGCTCAGATTTTTCTTGACATTTCATGCATTTAATCTGGCAAACACAATAATTGTTTCAAACGGAAAGCAAACAATCAGCTTTATTCCTCCCTCCAAAACAATGTATAATAAGTCAAATAGAAATGTAGTCAGTAATAATACCTTTGATCGGAGGTATCCCCCAAATGTCAAACCAATTAGAGTTGTATCTTCAAGTTTCCTAGTCTTTGGCATATCATATTCAGATGCTTTGATGCACACAGACTGCATCGTGTCGACAACAAACCTGCAAAAGGCAATAAAAATGGAAAGAAAATTGTAATGAAAACAAGATTCTTCCAGTTGTAATATAATATATATATGCATCGTTTGTTCGATTACAGAAATGACCGTTCACCTAAGGAATTCATGTGCATCTTCTTGCTTGCCATCCCCAAGGCAGATTCCAATATTCTGTAGCTGTGATAGCAACCCACTAGGGGACAGTGGAGACTTCCCTTCTTTTGCTTTTAAGACTAGGTTCTCAAACCCACAGGTGAAGCATTGTTCTTTGTTTGGACCTAATAGTTAAACGACCTATTAAGAGCTTGAAATAACAACGAAATCACATGAAAAAAGAAAAGAACACTGGATCAGATACGCACATGCTCTAGAATGGAATTTCTGGATGAAGTATGCGGTCAGGGGAGGAGTGAACATCAGGCATTGGAAGACAACATTAGCAAAACAGCTGCAGGAAACAGAGTATTTTCTTGCATCAGCGAGTGTGATACACATTATTAGTTTTTTTAACAACACAAGCTAAAGATTGTAACACCAACAAAAGAACACACACTTCTTCAGAAAGCATAATTTCCGGGATAGAAAGATAATGAAAAGAGAAAACTAGGGTTACCTATTGCCACAATTGATGAGGCCACAAGGCTGGAGCTCACTTTTATTCATATACAACTTAGCAAATGATTCATATGGAAAGAGCCCCTGCATGTCACAAACAGATTGATAAGAATAAATGGTTGTGCCGATTTGTTGATGTAGGAAGTAAATGTTGCAAAATGATGAAAGCATAGTAGAATTCAGTGATTACCTTATGACCATGTCTTCCAGCCATCTCATTCTCAGCTGATGACTTTGGCCTAGTCCACTGGTCTACAACTTTCAGCACTGATGTCTTCAAACTACTTCTTCCCTGTACAGAATTTATACGGTGAATAGCAACACCATTCTGTTTCTGATGGTCAAGAACTCTTCCAGAATTGGGACCTAGAGGAGAATGTTTCACAACATCAGCACACTCCCCAGTATTTGAGGCCTGGGATACCAAAACCTGGACTTCCCCAACCTTCAAAGGGGCCACCTTACAGCCGCTTCCGCTACTGGTGCTCTTTGACTTCTGAAGGGTCACATGGGACAAAACATTGGTGTCCAAAGGACTCGGCAAATCAGCAGAAGAGGTAGATGGTAGTAACATTTCAGCTACATCAGATCTTTTCGCAGTTCTTTCTTTTAAATTCACTTTATTAGAAGAACTACGCTTCCCTAATGCAGCCATAGGTGCTTCTTCTGAAATGCTCTTCCTATGCTCAGAAACTTTAGCAGGTGAAGTATCTCTAGAGAAGCCCAAGGAGAAATGCAGAGAGGATTTCCCAGGTTCACCAGATTTAGAACTATCACGATTCTCACTTACAAGCTCCGACGATCCAAGAGCCGTACCCCAAAAATCAAATGACTTGAGAAGAGACGGGTCAGTTGATCCTGGATACCTATCTGTTCTCTGGTTCTGCCCAGCATCTCCCCCAGGTTTCTGCGGACTTGATTTAGGCAAATTAGCGAGATTATCCACAGACTCAACCAAATGCACAAATTTAGGAGACAGCGGTTTAGATGGAGCATCATCAACAGTGTTGATAGAGGTCTCGTCTGACTTTACAGAGACATGAGCATCAAGTGGGGACTCTGATCTCTCAGAATCAGATGAACTAAAGCTCTCACAAAGGGAAATCTCGTCACCAGAATCATTACGGGGGGAGGAGGAGAAGCCAGAAAACGAGGATCCAGATGTTTCAGCAACAGAAACAGATTCTTCCTTGTCCATAACGGCATCTTTGTTATCTGCACTCTCTCCATTCACATCTTCAGGAGATTTGGCAGGATCAGAGATAACTGCTTCCCTGGTTGGTATAGTAACTGGCTCTGGTTGGAGCGACAGCGTTTCATCAGGACCACTCCTACTCCCTTCATTTTCTTCTCTGAATTTCAAATCCGAGTCACTTCTCTCATCATCCGTATTATATATGATCAAAGCAGGACGACATTCATCTTTGTGACCTTGCCGCCAGTGAATGATTTGACATTTTCCAGAACTGGAACAAAGTGAAAAAGTTTTGATGTAACAAACAAAACTAAGATATTCGGAACGAAATTAGTCACACGCAAAGGGTAAAGCTTGCAAATTTGACAGGAAACTATAGTTCAGTGCTTAAGCTAGCTAATTTAACTGACATAAATTTCTCAAACAGCACAGATCAGTCAAAAACTGCACTTTCTCTAAAGGCAACTAATGACCCATAATTTTAGCGATATAGAAAACTAGTAAGATTCCAAGATATCAGATGCATTTTGAGTACTGCTAAATTTACAAAACTACAACTTATTCTTCCCTCTAAGTTACAATCCAATTCATAACGCCTCACCACAAAGTGAATATGCAGATCATAAGCTTAGGATCACACAGAAACATACCAATACCGAACGGATTTGCAACGAGAGCAACGAGTGGTAGCAGGAATATAACACACAGGACACTGGAAGCTATTAGAGACTGGAACAGAAGAAGAGAACTCTAAAGAAGCTTCTAGTTCAGCCCTAGCAGCCTCCTCAGAGGCATGAATAAGAAGTCTCCTAATCTCTTCTCTTCTTTGAGCCGCGAGCCTCCATTTGCGGCGAACAAAGAAGCCAAATAAAGGAAGAAGAAGAGAGATCACAAGGACTAAACTAGAAATCCCTAGATCCAAAACAAGGAGCATTTATTCTCCACCAGATGCACAAACAAATTGGGAAAATAAGCTCCAAATCTGACCACCAAACATAAATTTCACCGGCGAATCTTCACGGAACGGAGATGACTGTGAAGATCACTCCGGCGATTTAACATGCAGAGAACTCAGGAATCGGCGGAAGTTTGATTCCGCTGGTGGGTTGGGTAAGCTTCCAAAATGACGACGACCCACCACAAAAGAAAATCGAAGATCGCACGTATGAAGAAAGCCCCAAGTTGGGTTTTTTCTTTGATGAGAAAAAATCTGAGTGTTTCTCTTGGTTTAGGGTTTGAAAGGAAAGAAGATGAAATGGAGCAGAGAGATTCTTCGGTACAAGGAGGAAGAAAAATAGCAAGAATATTACTTTTCTACAACGAAGACCTTTGCTTTTTTATTTATTTACCAAGAAATTCTTTCTTTTTTAATGAAAATTTCATATTGGTTTAATAAAAAAAATATTAGTTTAAAAAAAACAACAATATATTTATTTTCATTGGGTCTTTTGCCGTATGTAAAAGGTTAGAAAATGACCTCTGCATCTTTCTTTCTCTTACCAATTCTCAGCAGTCTTGAGATAATGAAAAAAAGTCAGTGAATGATTGAGGAGAAAGAGATGTGATGAAGCTAAATTAGATATTGAAATTGGTGTCACACATGGTGCAGCTTTTAAGGCGAAGTCTCTTCTTGGAAAGTAGATGGAGAGGTTTTGTGTTAATGACTGGGTTTTAAGTAAGAGATGAGAAAATGATGTGATGGTCATGTAGTCATGTGGTGTGGAGCTAAAGCCTGTTTTTCCAAGTTAAATGATTCAAAGCTTGGACTCATTTAACTTGGAAAAGCATAAGAGAAAGATGGACCTTTATTTGTGCTATGTCTTGTCTTTGAGACTGACCACAAATGAGAGTGATGCCAAAATCATAATTGACGATCCACATGACTCGCTATATACACGTTTGGTATTGAACAGCATAGATGTAGACTAATACCTATTCATTCTTTTGCCAACGTAGACAAACAGATTTTTGCTTCTGTGTTTTGGGAAGATTAAAATCTTTGCGGGGGAAGTGTAATCCATATGTTTTTGTGTTTAAAATGCAGAAAAATATTTGTATTAGTGAAAGAAAAAAGCAAATAAACTAACCTATTAACATAAGAAGCTTTGCCACACTCTTAAGAAATCAAAATATAGTATTTTTAGTTTTCATAGATTTTCAAAATGCAACAAGTCGCTTTGGCCGAGTGGTTAAGGCGTGTGCCTGCTAAGTACATGGGGTTTCCCCGCGAGAGTTCGAATCTCTCAGGCGACGCTTTAGTTTTTAGCTTTAGTTTTATTTTGAAACCTTCGAGTTTAAAACTCTCCAATTAACCTTGTCACTTAAAGTCCATTGGCATGTTTTGGACTTATCTCGTTAACATGCAATGGCTATTTATGAAGGCTTTGTTCCTACACGGTTCGTTGGTAGACAAGAGGACCTTTCGCTGTTGTGCTCTTCGTTACCTTGATGGCGAAAGGCGAGAAGCTGTGGAGACTGATAATGTTATTATAACGTAGAAACAGAGTACATGATATATACACATGAGACGAGATACTATAATCTAAGATAGAGATTAATACTAACTATAACTAGATACTCCTAAATACAAGGAATGATATGTAACTGAGTATATATCTCCTATACGCCTCCGCAAAATGAGCGACCGGAAGAGAGTCCAATATTGGAATTCAGATTCTAATGTTGTAGACGCGTTAATGGTTTAATGAGACCATCAACAAGCTGTTCTTTGGAAGAGACATGAGCAACGCGAATTAATCCAGATTGGACCATTTGTCTGACAAAGTGATAGTCCCTTGCAACATGTTTCATCCGCGAGTGAAAAACCGGGGTTGCCGCAAGATATGTAGCACCAATGTTATCACAATAGATAACCGGCTGAGACGAGGAAGAGATACCCAACTCAGTCATCAATTGAATAACCCAACAGATTTCTGCAGCGGTGTCCGCAACTGACCGACATTCAACTTCGGTTGAAGATCAAGCCACCATTTTCTGTTTCTTGGAAGACCAAATAATAGGGTGAGACCCGAGGTAGACAATATACGTGCCGGTAGAGGTGTAGTCATCCCGATTGTCAGCCCAATCAGCATCAGAGAAAGCATGAAGATGTAACTTTCTGTTTCGACGAAGATAAATACCTTGATCCCGAGTTCTAGAGAGATAGCGCCGAACACGTGTCGCCGCTTGCCAATGCTCGTCAGTGGGACGATGCATAAACTGCGACAATTTGTTCACCGCAAAAGCTACATGCGGTCTCGTCAAGTGAAGATACTGTAAACTGCCAACAATAGTGCGATACTCACAACCATAATCGAGAGGTGTGCCTTAATTTAGCGTGAGAGAATAGTTGGAAGCCATGGGAGTTGAGATCATATTTGCTTTTAACATGTTTGTTTTGGCTAAAAGGTATGTTATATACTTTTGTTGCGTGAGAAGAAGGCCATCAGAGTTGTGGTGTGCTTCAACACCAAGAAAATAGTTGAGAGCGCCCATGTCTTTAAGAGAGAACCGATTACCCAGTAGCTTGATAAATTCTTCGACCGTTGTTGTGCTGTTGCCTATGATGATTATGTCATCGACATAGACCGAGGCGTAGAGAATCACACCTGAACTGTTGAGTTTGAAGAGAGAAGCATCAACGGTCGAGTTCTCAAAACCAGAATCCACAATAAATTGGCGTGACTCCAAGTATCAAGCCCTCAGAGCCTGTTTGAGGCCATATAGAGCCTTACGAAGCTTGCAAACGTAGTCCGATTTGTCAAGATCCACAAATCCAGCTGGTTGAGCTATATAAACATTTTCATTGAGCTTTCCTTGAAGAAAAGCGTTGTTAACATCTAGATGTCGAAGATCCCAGCCATGGTCAACCGCGTACCCAAGAACAAGACAAAAAGTACCTGCTTTGACAACGAGACTAAAGGTTTCTTCATAGTCCAGACCTTGTTCTTTGGTGAAACCCCTTTGCGACAAATCTTGCTTTATACTTGTCGATTTCACCATTTGGTGGTCTCTTGATCCTGAAAACCCACTTTGTGCCAACAAGATTATAAGAAGGATCAAAAGGAACTAAGTCTCATGTTCGATGTTTAAGTTGAGCATCAATTTCAGAGCCCATGGCACCATTCCAACGAGGATCTTTCAACGCTTGAGCTACTGTGGTCGGCTCTGTTTCTCTGAGAGCAGAGGTGAGCATCGAAAATTTCGGATTGGGCTTGGTGATATGATTTTTCGATCTGGTCACCATCGAGTGTTTATTTTTCGGAGATGGAAGAGACGATGCTAGTACATTATCGAGCTCTTCTGGCACGCTGCTTGAACCAAAGGCATCAACATAAGTGACTGGAGTCATCATCGTGTGTCGATTCTGTGTTGAAGAGGGAGACGATGAAGCTGGATTGAGAGATTATATCTTGATGGGCTGTGCAGAAGTATATGGGCCTGTTACAGAAATAACATTAGTTGGCCCAAAAGATGAGTTAATGGGCTGGCCTGAAGACAAAGCTACTTCTTGCGACACCATTATCTCTGATTGGGAAGCTCCCATTTCACAGTTTTGCGGCGAAGGACCTCGACACCAAGGTGAGTGTACGGCTGACGACGGCAATGGCGATGAATGACCTGCAACCTGCAAAAATGGCAGAAACCACAACGTAGAAGATGGAGAAGAAGAAGATAAAGACGATAAGGAGGTAGAAAGATGTTTGAAGGGAAAAACCGACTCATGAAATTGAACATGGCGAGAGATAAAGACTCGTTCGGAGGAAGGCTCTAGACATAGATATGCACTTTGGATTTGAGAATAGCCTAAACAGATGCAGGATTTAGAACGAGGTTCAAGTTTATAGTGGTTATATGGGCATAGCCATGGATAACAAAGACAATCGAACACACGTAGCTTTGTGTAATTCAATTGAGATCCATCAAGACATTCAAAGGGTGATGAGTTGGACAGTGTGGAGGTGGGTAGTCGATTAATCAAATAGGCGGCAACAGTGAGTGTATAAATCCAATAAAAAATGGGAATAGAGGCGTGGGAGAGAAGAGCAAAACCCGTTTCTACGAGATGACAATGTCGTCTCTCAGAAAAATCGTTCTGTTAAGGAGTATGAGGAGGAGAGGTGAGATGGGTGATCCCATTATCAGTAAGGAATTTGTCCATGGCTATGTATTCGCCACCATTAGCAGAATAAAGAGTGATGATTTGGTGGTTGAATTTCTTTTCGACAAGCTGTTTTAAACGAGAAAAAACAGAGAGAACATCAGCTTTACAACGTAATGGATAAAGCCAAACATACTGGTGATGTGTTCATAATTTAACACATATTTAGCATCATTTAGTATGTGTTTT
>OVAN01005933.1:219-22400 GCA_900406275.1 Anastatica hierochuntica | reverse complement strand
TTTTAAAATATGTTTATTTTGAAAAATCACACATGAAAAGATCTATGTCTTCCTTTTTAATAAGATAGATGAGTTTGTTTAGGAAAAAGTAAATCATATTCCACCTTTAAAGGAGAGGTGGATCATTTAAATATTTTTTTTTCTAACTTAACTTTAATGAGTTATTTTATGTACTTTCTTACAATGGCATTACTTGTAATTTTTTACAAATTTAAAGTTATCCTTTTAAATGTACTTCTCAATTAATAATATAGAGATTTCCCTACAACATCAAAAAATTTTTTTTATTAAAAGGCATTCAAATTTAAAAAAAAAAACAGAGTTACAAGATGTGGTTTTTAAACCACATAGTTGGATAAAGTTGGATACAATAAGTAAGAAAAGAAAAAGCTCTTAAACTAAGCAACTTAGAATTAGAACTTTTTGGATTTACCAAAATTAGAAAGACACTCATAGTTGGATAAAGTTGGATACATTAAGTAAGAAAAGAAAAAGCTCTTAAACTAAGCAACTTAGAATTAGAACTTTTTAGATTTACCAAAATTAGAAAGACACTTCAATTCTTGAATTAGGAACCGTGACCCCTACGACCTCGTTTTCCTTTTCCACGAACTGTCATCCATCCACGAAATGTCACACTAAGATTGTCAAAGTTGTCAATCTCATCTCTAAGTTCATCCATTTGCTCGATAACACGGAAATCACTCTCCATATCATTAATCTCTTGGTTAGACTCGGTTGAAAGAGGGGTCATGGTTATAGGATCATTACGTGAGAGTGTGATACCCTCATTAATGATAATGGCCGATGGAACTTCTTCCATAAAATTTGGGAAAAACTTGAGCAGATGATGAATATGCTAATGTAGAGGTTGGAATAGATTTGGCATGTGGAGATGAATGAGAGAAAGCAGTAGTCAAGTTATTATTTTGAGAAATAGTTACCTGACGATCTAGAGAATCAGTAGTTGATTTTGCATTCTTTAAGCTCGGTGTAGATGCCTCTGTTACTCTGAATTCAAGTGTTTCTTGAGGCTGATACATAGTTTTGTGCTGAGTTCCAATTTTCTTTCCATGTAATAGATCCATTGTTTGATACGCTAGTATCTCTCTCGTCGTGTCGGTAGCTTTGTTTCTCTCAGATGTCTCCTTCGGAGAAACAAGTTTTTGTTGAAGTTCAGAGGTTATTGTCCCTTTACTTGCCAGTGTTGATGAAGCATTTCTATGAAGCAGAGAATCGATAGCCACCAGAGGAATATCCAAAACTTCTTGATTAGATTTCCTTTCATTTGTGTGAGCAGTCTCGTCTTCCTTAAGCAGACACCTTTTTGCTTTGTGACCTAGACGGCCACATCTTTCGCAAATTGTTGGTATCCAAGAGTAAACAACATTGACTAGGAAGATGTTACCAAGCTTGTCATCCAACACAATCTGTTTGGGAAATTTTTTGTCCAACTCTATTTCCACCAAAATCTTAGCCTCTCCTATATGGATCCAGCCTTGGCTTATGTGTGACCATGGGCTCACCTAAACCGGATGCAATGTGAGAAATTCCAAGCCTTGAGTAGGAGCTGATTGGGATATTCGTTAGTGTTACCCATGCCGGTACAATGGAGATTTCAAGGATTTGTATAGAGCTAACTGGGTTCCAAGGAGCCACAAACATCAAGCAGTCATCAACATGCCATACACCACGTTGTATGATCCATTGTCTAGTATATTTAAGCAGAACATGGAAGAGGTAAGAAGATTCTCCTAATTTCTCACTTACAATTTTACAATTTCTACCCCAAAGACGATTTACAACAGCGTGCTTAAGTGATATATCTCGGTTTTTACTAATTTCTAATGGTGTTTTGTTTTTTTTAAAACTTTTTGGAGTATTTTGGTGTCCTTTGGTATTTTTACAGGTTTTAAGGTGCTCTGGAGAGAAATGAAGCAATTTGGACAAAAATAGACTTATGAAGATGCATAATTATGATGATGGATCAGAGATTTGACCTTATTTTAAAAGGTTCCCACCATTGGATCGCGCTGCAATTTTGACACAAGATAGCCACGTGAGTTAGCTTTCATATGGAGGTGGTCTGAACAAAATCCAACGGTGAGATCAAAGGTTATGGTGGTTTTTGTAAACACATGCTGTCCCAATTCAGAAAATTTCCTTTTTGTTCAAGAATTTCCAGATTTTGCAGAAAAGAACTCAGAGCCCTATATAAATATCAAGGACGAAAATTAGGTTAATAGACTTTATTTTCACAGACTTTTGAGCTTTTTCTTTGTATGCTTTGGGGAGAAGAAATTGTACATCCACATACTTTTGGAGAAGCTTTCTGAACCCTTAATCTTATTAATTTCATTATGCTTTCTATTTTATCTATGATTTCTGTTCTTTTAATTATGACTGAGTAGTTTTCTAGTTAGGTTTTAGGGTTTCATTGAATTTCATGAATTGATGATTTAGGTTGTTAGATTTGGGAAATTATCATAAGGATTCTTCATCTAAGTTGAACTTATTTCTTGAATTAGATTAGCTACATGATTCATGACCATAGATTGATACATACAACAGGAGTTGGTTTAGTAACCTGAAAATCTCGTAGATGAGCAAAATATCCTTAGCCAACAGGAGTTGATGTTAAGGTATTTTGTGAACATATCAAACTTGATCTTAATGCATGTTTAGTTCTTTTGAATTCAACAGGAGTTAGTTTCCGTTATTTTAAACATAGGTATTAAATACTCCGGGAGGAGATTTGTCTGTTTCAGTGATTTGAGTTCAAGAATGTTGCTTCATTATTTCCCTGTCTAATTCCTATTTGTCAATCATGTTTCTTGCGAATTACTCTGAGGCCTGACGCTTTTAGTTCATTGATTTTACATCGTTTTAATTCTCGTTTTTACTTTAGTCACAAAAAACCAACAAACAATTTATGTGACTTCTAATTTGATTTGAAATAAAGGTCTTAGTGTGTAATTGGTCTCTGTGGATTCGATCACATCTATACTACTGTGTTTGTTGTGCACTTGCAGTGATATATTTTGGGTTTTAACTCTGAGTATCAAGTTTTTGGCGTCGTTTCCGAGGACCAAATAACGTCTTAGATTCTTTATTTAGGATTTAATCTAGAATTTTTTTTTTATTTAGTACTTACTCGTTCTTTTATACTTCTCTTTGGTGTTTCAGGTGTATGACAAGAAGAGGACAAGGGTCTGAACCTTTAATCTCCTTTCGAGAACCAAGAGCTAGCAAGACTCGAACGCGAGAACCGGAAAGCAAAGAAACGAGCTGAGATAGGCAATCAGAATCTTTCACTGAGTCAACAAGCTGCAGAAGGAGAACAATTTCCTCACAATCCTGCTCTTCTAGAGCAACAACGATTAGCCCAACAGGGCTTAGTACCGCAGTTGATGTCGTAGGGCGGCCAAAATGTACCTCGAGCTGCGCAACACAATCATAATGTGCCACTGATGTCGCAGGGTCAACAACGACAGGCTAGGAGACCCACTATCGAAGATTTCGATTCAACGGAGGCATTCTTCATGAACAGAAGTCCCATCCGGCTAGCGCCTATTGAGAGGCAAGACTATGAATTCAAGGCTCATGTGATTCAACTAGTGAAGCAAAATCTGTTCCATGGCCTTGATGGCGAACACCTAATGGAGCATCTCGAGATGATTGAAGAAATAGCTAGCACCACTCGCTCTAATGATATTCCACCAGACTACCTGAAGTGCTAGTTGTTCATCTTTTCTCTGGCTGATAAAGCCCAAAGATGGTACAAGTCACTTCTCTTTGCGTCTCTTACCTCCTGGGACGAAGTCAAGGGAGCATTCCTTGCTCACTTCTACACTAAGTTAAGATCTAACCAGCTGCGGAACAAGATCTCAGGATTTCAGCAGAGAGCTACTGAATCGTTCTTTAAAGCTTGGGAACGGTTCAAGGAGTACATCAGGGACTGTCCCCACCACGGTTTCTCCTGGGAGTGCCTATTGAATACTTTCTACAGAGGTATAGATGAGAGGTACCAACTCTCTCTAGACACAACCAGCAATGGAGATTTTATGACTAAGTCCATGGATGATACATACCAGCTAATTGAGAACCTGGCAGCCAGTAACAGCAACCACTATTCTGACTATGTCAAGGGATCAAAAGGGGAAACTTCTGAAAGTGCCCAAATATCTGAGTTGAGATCGATGATGGCTCAGATACTGAAGAGCCAGCAGAACCTGCTGAGACATGTGAGTTTCTGTGAAAATGTCACGGACATCAATGCTAATATTTGCGCGATAATAAATGCTAAAAATAGTGAAGAAGTGAACTACATGGGGTATCAGAACAAGGGGTTCAATCAGAATTACAGGAATCACCCCAATTTCTCCTACATAAACAACAATACTTTTGAAATTCCTCAATACTGCAACTACCCTCTTGTAGCTTTTCAAGGAAAAACATGCGTGCAAAATTTGGGCACATGAAATATTTTTGGAAAAACTTTCGCATAAAATCCGAGTAACAGTGGTTTTCAGCAGGGATCTGCAGGAAAACAATTCATGCAAAATTCGGGTTCAAATTTTCAGAGCGTGCAAAATCCGTGTCAGAATAGTTATCCTTCAGGTTTTTAGGAAAAAACGTCTATGCAAAATTCAGGCATGATGAATTTTCCACAAGGGTTTTAGAATAAGGGACAGACTTCTAGGAACTTCTCTGGTTTCCAAAATTTTCAGCAAGAGTCAGTCCCTCCGGAGAATAAACTTGAAGCCATGATGCAGCAGCTTTTAGAGGGAGAGAAGGTCAGCAATGCGAAAGTAAATGACATGTACAATGAACTTAATAACAAGTTCGAATCTCTCTCTGCGCATTTGAAGAAGATGGACATCCAATTAGCTCAGACTGCTGAATCAGTTAAGAGATCTCCAGGAACTCTTCCTGGGAAAGCAGAAGCGAGCCCTAGAGCACAGTGCAATGTTGTCAAATCTGAGAATGACAGAGAAACTAGTAAGGATGATGCTGCAAAAGTTGATGACATCTCAGAAAAGAATCCCCCATCTTCTAAGATTCCTGAGCGCAAATACACTCCTAAAGTGTCATACCCTATAGTGCCACAACATCTAAGGGAACCTATCAGTGAGAAGACTCTGGCCGGATTTCATAAAAGAGTGAAAAGGATCCCTCCTAACACGTCATTTGAAGATGCTAGGGAGCACTACCATCTGAATCAGTTCTTCAAGAACAAAAGAGATATTATGGGGGAGATCGAGGCATTGTTCATCAAGGCTAGAAATGCATCTTCACCGATGAAGAAATTGTCTAAGATAGATGACCCTGGGAAGTTTGAAGTACCATGCTCTATTTTAGGGGTTGAGTTCACAGATTCTCTATGTAACACTGGGTCTACGGTTAGTCTAATATCCAAGGCCATTGCTGAGAGATTGGGTCTTGTTATAGAGCCTCCAAAGATGACCCTGGAGTTTGCAGACTCTTCCACCAAATCTCCACAAGGTACCATTAATAATTTAAATGTGAAAGTGGGTAATTTTCTTGTTCCTATTGATTTTCAGGTAGTGAAAATGAGCAATGGTTCTGATAGGCCGTTGATTCTGGGTTGGGGCTTCTCAGCCACAACGAGTGCGATAGTTGATTTGCCTAAGAAGAGGATCTCGTTTGCAAACATTGATGAGAATGTCTACTACAAAGTTGTGTCCACAGAACAAGGTAAACATCTTGCCTCATGTGTTAGTGTGATTGATGAATTTGTACCTGTAGTTGTTTCTCAGGATGATTTGAGCGGAGAAAGCAAGGTCGAGGAAGTCCTGGATAGAGACTCTTGCATCACAATACAAAAGTCTGTTATAAAATCTAAGGAAAAGCTTAAGTGCAAAAGGATCAAGGATCCTCATTTGATGTTGTTACCTCAAAGTTTTTCTGGTAATACGATTGAGTAAAAGGTAAGGTGCAACAGAACGTTAAAGCCTTGTGCAAAAGTTCGAGTTATTCTCACATCAGATTTGAAGAAGAAAGGCCTGGAAGGTGTTAAGGGTCTCATGAGCAATGTTCAGAAGCTCAAGATATTTGATGAAGGAACTTGTTTTAGAGCAAGTTTCCATGTTCACCGGGACTAATACCCAACTCCAAAAGTCGGGCTAGTGACTTTAAACAAGCGCTTCGTGGGAGGCAACCCACTAGTAAGGTTATTTTTCTTATTTAGTTTTTCTTTTTTTGTTTCACTAAAATACTAATTTTTGGCTTTAGTTTTCGTGTGTTTAAGGTTTGAGCAAAAAAAATTGAGAGAAGAGGTCGACCGATCACTTAGCCCAGATCGATCGATCCGTAGCGGCAAAATGTGATCAGTCAATCCACTAGCCTGATCATCGATCACCCTCCCCAAGCGAACCAGGTTTGATTTTTTTGGTTATTTTCGGTCTATTTTCACTCAAATTGAACCGTAAATTTTTTTTAATTTTTTTAACTCGATTTTAAGGATTAAAACCAAAAATTTTCACAAACATTTTATCTCCTTCAACTTATATTCTTTGTTTTTCAAAGTTTTCTAAAATCTCCAATAATTAGCCGATTTTTGCGATTCAAGTGTCTAACTTGATCTGTTTTTCAAGCTATTTCACCTCGTACTACCGGTTTTCTGAGTTAGTAAGGTAGGTTCTCTCTATATCTCCTATTTTATGCACGAAAATTAAGTTTAAATTTGGGTTTTCTATAGACTCAAACTGAACTTGATTTTGTCTTCTGTTTCTTGTTTATAATGGTTGATATGCATGCCTATGATGATTAGAAACATACTTAAATGAGATTTTGATGATATATTTGATGATTTAAGATTTGAGAACTTAGGAATTAGGAATTTCTGAGAAATCGATTTCACCTTACAATTTAATGATGATTGTTGTTCTGGATGGTTTAGAAGCTTGAACTAAGTGAATGTGTGATGAACATCTTTGGGGGTTGATGATTTATCTTTCGTTTTTATTCTCACACCGAGGACGATGTGAAGTAAGTCTGGGGGAGGGTGTTTCTGTCACTAATTTTTCTTTTTCTTTTGGTGTGTTCTAACCTTTGAGTCTTTTTATTTGTTTTATTGACCATTTTGTTGCAGAGGATGTTAGTACAATCAAGCCAGCGAACCCTTTGGTTGAACTTCCTACCTGAAAGTCTCAGCCAATAGATTCAATTTGATCTGAAGTTAACTCTATTTATTTGGATTATTTAACTGAACTTAATGTTTCTCATCAATGTCTTGTTAGGGATTGAACCACTAGCATTCAAGAATGTTCCACCTTTTTATCACTCTTTCTTCCTGAATGGCAACACTCATCTATATTTTGGTAGCACGCCTTTACCTTTCCTCCTTTCTAATTCTACTCATTTTCTTATCTTTCATCTTGGTGCACACATGTGCAAAAACAATGGAGAGAATAGGATTGGCACATTATACTCTGCTGGTTAGGATTGGTTAGTGGAATGATAGGTGGTTAGACATCTGTTTTGTTTTTTTGGGTTTATGCTTGAGCTTAAATATGAATTTTGTGATGATAGCATAAGATGGTGATTGATTCATTTTGACTGGCTATTTTTGATGTTGTACAGAGATTTGTATTATAAAGAATTGGCCCTACCCGAAATGTGCACGAAAAAATATGAAAAACGAAAAATGAAAGAAAAGATGAAAAACGAAAAAAGAAAAAACAAGAAAAAAAAATATAATCCGAAAATTGCACATGTTTGGGGCAGAAAATGTGTTTGTCTCAGTATTTTTCAGTTTTTCCAGAAACTTGATTTTCATAGATTGTTTTGGTTGCTTGGGTTTATATCAGTATACTTAGGTTGTTGAGGAACTGTGGTTACCAATATATTCGTCTCTCCTACGATTTTGAATAATGTTTTGCATTTGTTCTACACTTCTGAAAGCCTTAAACACTTAAACTCCACCACTTAAATCAGCCCTCCTTATACCAAGCCCTTTCTTGATATTGATTTCTGATGAGAACCCCATGTCCTGTTTAATGAATGTTAAAGAGTTGACTGATGGGACGTTCAGTTTGCAGGTTTGGGATTTAGAGTATGGATAGACTTGGGAAGTTATTGTGGAGAACTAGGGGAGAACGTCTAATACTTTTGTTTACTTATGTGGTCATATGAAATGTTTTTGCAAGACAAGGTTCGCTGAGGTTTCTAGAGTCTAAGCGTTTTCACTAGCTTGAGTTTTTGTTAGTCTTTACTTGAGGACAAGCAAATGTTCAAGTCTGGGGGAATTGATATATCTCGGTTTTTACAAACTTCTAATGGTGTTTTTGGTTTGTTTTTGAAAATTTTTTGGAGTCTTTTGGTGTCTTTTGGTGTTTTTACAGGTTTTAAGGTGCTTTGGAGAGAAATGAAGCAATTTGGACAAAAATAGACTTATGAAGACGCATAATTATGTTGATGGGTCAGAGGTTTGGCCTTATTTGAAAAGGTTCCCACTGTTGGATTGAACTGCAATTTTGACACAAAATACCATGTGAGTTAGCTTTGATATGGAGGTGGTTTAAAGACAATCCAACAGTGAGATCAAAGGTAATGGCTGTTTTCATAAACATATGCTGTCCCGTTTCAGAAAAAAATTTCTTTTTCCCAAGAATTTCCAGATTTTGCAGAAAAGAACTCAGAGCCCTATATAAATATCTAGGACGAAAATTAGGCTAATAAACTTTATTTTTCACAGACTTTTGAGCTTTTTCTTTGTATATTTTGGGGAGAAGAAACTCTACATTCACAAACTTTTGGAAAAGCTTTCTGAACCCTTTATCTTATTAATTTCATTATGCTTTCTATTTTATCTAAGATTTCTGTTCTTTCAATTATGTCTGAGTAGTTTTCTAGTTAGGTTTTAGGGCTTCAATGAATTTCATGAATTGATGATTTAGGTTGTTAGATTTGGGGAAATTATCATATGGATTCTTCATCTAACTTGAACTTATTTCTTGAATTAGATTAGCTACCTGATTCATGATCTTAGGTTGATAGATACAACGGGAGTTGGTTTAGAAACCTGAAAATCTCTTAGATGAGTAAAATATCCTTAGCCAACGGGAGTTGATGCATGTTTAGTTCTTTTGAATTCAACAGGAGTTAGTTTCCATTATTCTAAATATAGGGATTAAATACTCTTGGAGGAGATTTATCTGTTTCAGTGATTTGAGTTCAAGAAAGTTGCTTCATTATTTCCCTGTCTAATTCCTATTTATCAATCACGTTTCCTGCGAATTACCCTGAGGCCTGACGCTTTTAGTTTATTTATTTTACATCGTTTTAATTCTCGTTTTTACTTTAGTCACAAAAAACCAACAATTTCTGTGTCTTCTAGTTTGATTCGAAATAAAGGTCTTAGTGTGTAATTGGTCTATGTGGATTTGATCCCATCTATAATATTGCGTTTGCTGTGCACTTGCAGTGATATATTTCGGATTAAAACTCTGATTATCAATAAGACCACCAGATGGAGTAGAACAAAGCTGAAATTTACCAATTACATATTCTCCTACGTTCTCAGGGTCAAGTTGGCTCACCTTAGTTGGGATAATGATCTCTGGAGTGCCATCATATCTGTATATTGGTCTGGATGCACGATATAGATTCCTCGAGACTGGATTCATCCCTGCGACCCATGGAAATCTAAGTGAACCGTCTTCCTTCAGTTCTGGAGGTGGTAGCTTCGGCACTGGAAAATTTGGCATTGAGGGAATAACTTTCTGCGGAAAAAGCTTCTTCTGCTTAAGGCTAACACCATCCTCTAGCGAAGGCCAGAAGCTTTCGATCTGGCTCTGCACCAACTGGTGGTCGTAGTTTCGAGGCGTCGATGGCTCAGGTGGAGTTCTTGGAGGAGAAAATTGGAATACTAGACGCTTTGACCACACACCCAAAGAAGGCACAAATGGAGCTGGAGCTTGTTGTATAATCCCATCATTTTGTTGAGGATCTACATCTGATGGGCTTGCAGGAGAAGGGAGCAATGAGTTTTCCGGGGGTTCTGTGCTACCACCAATCTCAAAAGAGGTGACTTGGAGCAATGAATCTTCCATTGCACTCAATATTGTAACCGTCTCCAATTTTTATTAGGGCTAGGAAATTGGAGATTTTCTTATTCCATCTAATTTCATATGAATTAGGGGGAATCATTCACAGCATACACCAAGGATGCTCTCCGACCTCTTTTTTAATCACCAGAGAGACTATTAGCTACGGTGGAGCCGCCGAGTCGGAAAACACAGTCAGACTAAGGTTTCGCCCTTTTTGTCGCAAGAGAGAGACGAAAAAAAAATTTCACTATTTTTATGAGGTTTCACGGTTAATTAATTGATTAAATTTCATTGTTAACATCAAGATTTTCAATCTTATAAATTCATGAAAGCAAAACTATAAAAAGCAAATAGCGTCCCGTAAGACACCCTAAGATATCATCTCACAGACAAAAAAAAAATTAAGTGTTCTTGATGGATCCCGGAAGACCCATCGCCGAGCAGGAGTGATTTCACACAGTGATGGTTTAACGAATACGGTGATTTTAATGAATAACATTATGATATTGTGAATTACATACTAGAATCTAAAGGAATATGCGTTGAAACTTTTGTCTCCGAGCTCTCTCGCCCCTCTTGGTCCTGCCCCCTTCTCTTGTTTCCTTCTTCTTTTATAGGCGGATCTCGTAACGTTATTTGCCATAATTCTCGGAAATATGTCCTCTTAAATGTGCAAATTAATGCCCTTGACTTTGTTGACATGACCGTTGACTCTAAGATACGGGCCTTTTCCTTCATCTAGACCCATTCTAACTTTGCTACCCCTTCATTCCATTATGGGCCTATGCGGCCCATCTTCCATTTCTGATTTGCTATCTTGGTTTACTCTAACCGGATTTGGTAGGGTGGAATCCACCTCCATAAAGAGCCCCCCCTACTTGAAGCTCGACAAGGGGAGCTGGCTAGTTGCCTAGTAAATGGGACTACCACGCAACCGCGCTTGGAAAGGTTCTTAACTAAATATCTTCCGAAGAACCGAATCCGGTTTGAGATGAACTTCTTTTCTTGGTTTATTTATGAAAAGGTTTGATTGACCTTTATTTGGTCCAGCTGACTTCCCAATTTTGGAAAGTTCTGATTTGACGCGATGCGGGTCCCACCATTACCCCCTCTCTCCATGTAAGCCTTGATATTTGTGTGATTTTAGAATCCAGGACTCTACATCTCCCACTTCCCTTCGGCACTTCGACTATCTCCATCAAAAAGGTTTGTTTTCCACTCCTCTCTTTACTCTGTTTTCCCTTACTTGTCATACTGTTCCTGTTACAAACTCTACTCGCAATTTCGCCGCTCCCCTTTGCCATTAGCCCTAGATTCTGCAACTATGGATCCTGAAGCCCTAGTAACTCGCCGGAGAAAACCCTTGTCCTCTTCCCCTCCTCTTGCCATCGATGCTGTTGGATCCTCTGGCGGCGGGTCTCACATGCTTGATGACCCTGTGGATCTTCCTTTTTTCTTAGCAAACCCCAGATCGAGTGACACGGAGGAAAATCTTGTTGTCGCTACTGAGGAGGGAGACGCCCCGGACGAAGACCCTCTTGTTGTCACTCCAGCTACCCCTATGGCTATTGTTTCGCCGGACAATGCCCTGACTGTTGGTTCGACCACAAGTACTACCAACTCTCTTCAAAATCTAAGGGAGGATTTTGACATTCGTGACAACGTTGTACTCCTCCTTCCTTATCCCCAGGATAGGCCCTAGACTTCTCCTCCTGGCTACTTCTGTAAGTATGAATCGTTCATCAGACACTGCCGCTTGTAGTTTCCCCTTCCTCTCCTCCTGATGGGCTACTGCCACCGCCGCCAAATTGCCCTCTCCCAGCTTACAATGGGTGGGGTTATGACCATTGTTGGTCTCTTTGTTCTTGCGGCGGAGGCCGACCTCAAGATGGGGGTCCAATATCTCGAAAAACTAACCTCCTTTAGAGGTGTTACTAGGAAACCCGAATTTTACACTGTTTCTGGGAATCCCGAGCTGGTTACCCTTTCGGACAGCAAAGTCGACCCTTGGGAGAGGGCCTACTTCTTTGTGCAGGCCAACTCCAATACGCTCCCTGCAATCTTCTCTAAATTAGTCCGCAGGGATTGGAAATTTGATGCGAGTAGGTGATCTACTTAGACCGTCTCTTTTTCGGTCTCTCCGTTCATATTATTAATAACTTTCTTGTTTGTCGCAGCTCGGCCGATTGCAAAGAAAGCCAAGGGTTTTCCGACCCTGGATGCCGACCTAGCTGCCATTCGAGCAATCGAGAAACACTGTTGGGTAAGCTTCAACGCTACTCGTATTGCTGCTACAGTTGCTGCTCTTGCCGCCAAAGAGTCTGATCGCCCTGCTTCTCCCCTCCATCCTTCCACTTCGTTACGTATCCAGCCTCCTTTTTCAATGGTGCGTCCCACCGTCCAGCTTCCAAATGTGGAGCAAAAAGCTACTAAGATGGCTCGCAAGCGGGGTGAGAAGGCAGTCGTGTCCCAGGGAGCTCTCCAAGGTAGCCCTGTTTCCGCCGCTGCCCTCTGCTCAAGCACCTTCGTCGCTGTCTTCGCTCCCGAGCCTGGCTAAGCATTCTACTTCTATTGCGAAAGACGTGGCTTTAGCTAAGTTTAAAGCTGCTGCCGAGAAGAGGAGGGCTGAGGGAGCATCCTCCTCTGCCCATAAGGAGGATGCATCCCACAAGGATACCCTCCCGCCAGTTGTCATATGGGGAGACAACCAGCCTGATGACCCAAATCCCAAAAATAGAAACCCCCCTCTCCCTCTGTCGTCCCTTCCAAGAAGCAGAGGACAGAAGGTAGAGAGGTTCCCGATCAGGTATCGAGTGAAAGAAGGTCGGAGACCTCCGGACAGAGGAGGTCTGAAGAAGGGAGGTCGCTTGACAAGAGGTCGGAAGAGAAGAGGCCGAAAGAGAAGAGGCCGAAAGAGAAGAGGGCTAGGTCGCCCTCTAATGATGACAGTGCGCGACTTTCCGAGCTTGTCCACCTCAAAGGAAAAGGTCATGTCGTGGAATAGGATCGTGCTGTTATTGAGCTCGGAGAATATGGATTTGAGTTCGGGTTTCCCAGAAACGTTCATTTGGCTGAAGAGGCCAAGACCAACGAGGCTTTGTACCGTCACTTTCGCCTTCCTGGGGACAAGATCACTAACCACAAACTCCTGGAGAAATCCTCGAATTACCAGGAGGTTTTTCATAGTAACACCGAGGTGACTCCCCGCCTTTCTTTCTTTCCCCTTTTGCAAGGTTCTTGCCTGACGTCTTTTATCTCTGTACTCTCAGCACATGGGCTTCGTCAACCGCATGAGGTTAGAATATGAAGAGAAGCTCGAGATGTCAAAAAAGACCATCTTCCAATACTTCCACAAGTTGAAGATTGAGAAAGGGAAGACTATTGGCGCCATCAAACACGCCATCGAGGCGGAGTTCTCTGCCAAGGCCTATTTGACGAAGCTCTATGAGCTCGAAATAACCGACTCCCTGCTTCGTTCCCAGCTAGCCTCCACCAGGGAAAAGTCGAGAAAGGAGAAAGACGCGGCCACCGAGCTGCGGACATTGTTGGAGGCTTCGCAGGAAGCAGCTAGAAAGAGAGAGAACGAGCTCGAGGGGACGTCGAGGGCGAAGAGAAACCTCGGGTGGAGGTTCGAGTCCGCCCGGGCTACGCATGCCGAGGAGGTTGAGAGGCTCAGACTCCAGAATGATCAGGCGGTGAAGAAGGCGGCGAAAGAGGCACGGAGAGAGGCAGCGGCCAAATAAGACCTAGGTTTGAAAAGGCCGAGAGAGCTATTAAGGACCTCGAGCTCGTACAGGAAAATGCGCTCCTTCAATCTTTAGCGAAAAGCCACATTGACCTGTTAGGAGAATTAGTCGGGAGAGGAATCTCCGGCCTGGAGGCCGACAAAAAAAAATGGGAGGAAGCTCTCGCCAACTTTCGCGCTGAGTTAGAGCTCATGGACGTTGTGCGACTTGACGCTGAACAGGATCTTCGTGTTTCCCCTCCGTCTAAAAATTCGGGTGACCTGGTCACTCTTGCTGCCTCTACCTTCGTTAGCTCGGAAGAAATCTCCTCCGAGGAGGTTGCTCCTGCCGAACCAGAAGGCTCTGCGGTGGGAGGGAGCCCTCCTGCAGGGACTGCCTCAGAGGTTCCCGGTCTCCCCGCTAGTGAATCCGCATCCGGTTCCCTGGCTCGAACCTGCACATCATCCCTCCTGGAGGTGCCCCTAAGCTCTCAAAAGACCTTTCTTAGGTTGTTTAGTTAGTTAATTTTTTGCTTGTGTATACCCGGGACGGTTGAATTTTTAATTCCTTTTTCTTTTAACTAATTAATTCGATCCGATCTTGAGGAGTTGCTTTTATCATATGCTTTTTATACTCGCAAATTTAATGTATTTTCACGGCCGGTGATATTTTAGCAACGAGCTTGCGGGAATCACCATTGGGTAAGGCCCCCGGTTTTCCAGCGCTATCGACCTCTTGTGGTCTTATATGTTGGTTTTCAGGTGAGGAGGTCCGTTCTCCGTTTGAATGGAATATCAAGATGTGTGAGGGCCCTCTAATAGAACCTTTAGGTGGTCCTTTTCATCGTCAGTTTCATTCTGACGGCTCACCCTTCTTATGAACTGGAGATTATAGGCACGAAGGCAGGCTCCGGCTTACCCCGTCTGTTGCCAAGGTGCTTAGGTGCAGCCCAGAGCTGGCTTACCCTGTGTTACACTCGCAAACGCTGAAGGCGTTTTTCACGGGCGTGGCCTGGCTGCCTATACTATGCTTAAGGTCATACTCGACCGAGATGAGACCATTCGAAGGTCGCCTCTCCGCGATCGCGGTGTCATTCCACTGAGGCATTTATGAGGAATGCGCAAGTATATCGAGCTACCTGGCCAGGGTACCGTTGTGAGAATGTCTGAATGCACTTTTTCAAAAAAATTTTTATTTTGGTCAAATGGTTGTGCCCGCTTGCGGGCTGCCTACGTACTCCGGAAGGATCGAGCCTATACGTAGTTCAGGTACAATTGTATTTCAAATTCATGGATCCAAGCGTATTTTTATGTGTTAGTGTTTTTACACCGTTAACTTCCCAGAATCATATTCATTCCTTCGGCGGGCTGCATGCCTTCCTTTATCTTCAGCGAACTCTTCCCAACTGCGGGATCTCGGTAGTTTAGTGTTGGAGGTGATCATCCTCTTGTCCTTTCAGCTTCCCTCCTGGGCTCCGCCATATTCCTCTGGAGATCCACACTTAAGGAGTCGTCGTTTCCTTTAGCCTCGGCATCGGGTACTTGTTGCGCGAGCCCGCGGACCTGTTTCTTTCCTGTTAGGCACAGTCTCGCGCTCAGTGTTCTGTGCCGTGATACCTGGTCAGAGCTCTCGCGCGCTCCCCCTAATGCTCTGCCGATCTCCATTGACGCCGAACTAGTTGGTCTCGAGGACCCGAAACTGCTTTGTTCAGAGTTCGACTGCGACCTGACCTAAGTCCTCGCCTCAACGTTGGGAGCTCGGGGCGTGTCTACGCGTATTCCCCCGCTTAATCTGATCTTTCCTGTCTTCACACTTGACCGTTCATGCCTTTGAATCCAAGGGCCCCGCGTTGCCCACGTTTTCATCGTCCAACAGCAGTCCCCGATCTTCTTGAGACTCTCAAATTTGCCCCTGAGCTTCATGCCCGGTGCGTTTGTGGCAACTTGGGAGTTCTTTCTATCTCTGTGATCCTTCCCTGGTCGGTGTAAGGGCAGACGTGAGTCCTTCGTCGAGGGGGAAAGGAAGTTGTGGCGGCCAGTAGCGGCTGCAATGATGGTGGTGTTGGTGGTATCGCAGCTACCGTTTGCTCCGCCGTTATCAGGCGCGGAAGTTCCAATACTCCCCTTGTCTAAGCATGCCCGATTCGTAGGACTCTGATGAAGTGCGACGCGTTCGGCACAACGATTACATTGATCGCCTCCCCGAATATTAACTGGGACCATTAAAGACAGAATAACTGGGTTAACTTCGAAATGAGGTCTGTGTGGGTTCAACTGAGGCTCGGTTGTGGAAGTCGGATGTAGCGAAGCGGAATCTCTCCTCCTTCTAGCGCCAATTGATGGATCCCAGAAGACCCATCGCCGAGCCAGAGTGATTTCACACATTGATGGTTTAACGAATACGGTGACTTTAATGAATAACATTGTGATATAGTGAATTACAGACTAGAATCTAAAGGAATATGCGTTGAAACTTTTGTCTCCGAGCTCTCTCGCCCCTCGTGTTCCTGTCCCCCTTCTCTTGTTTCCTTCTTCTTTTATAGGTGGATCTCGTAACGTTCTTTGTCATAATTTTCGGAAATCTGCCCTCTTAAATGTGCAAAATAATGCCCTTGACTTTGTTGACCTGGCCGTTAACTCTAAGATACGGGCCTTTTCCTTCATCTAGATCCATTCTCACTTTGCTCCTCCTTCATTTCATTATGGGCCTATGCGGCCCATCTTCCATTTGTGGTTTGCTATCTTGGTTTACTCTAACCAGATTTGGTAGGGTAGAATTCACCTCCATCAGTTCTTCCATTAGTCCACTCTGAACATATCACGGTATCAACACGAGACATCATCTGAAACAGTTATCATGCATCATTAATATGAACGCATTTTGAATACAGAGACAGAAGTGAGTTTTTGATAGAACCTTCAATCCAACCCGGAAGCGACCACTAGACTATGAAGCTGAACTCCAAGATCAAAATCAATGACGTAGAGGCACACAGAGCAATAAAACTGTAACACCCGTCTTGTCAACTCCCGAGAACGGCATGCCGCAACTTAATTTAACTTAAACCTCTAACCACACATCTAATTACGGATCAACTTATTACCATTAAATATCTCATAAATATCCAAAATCCAACTAACAAAATAATAAAGTCTAAACCGAAATAAAATAATGTTTAAAGAAAAATGCGAGTAAAATCATGTTGATCCCAAAACATCACCATGGAAACCATCAACTCCGACTACTCGTCAAACTCACCTGAAAAGGCCTAAAATGGAGAAAAGGAGGGACAAGAGGGGTGAGTGACAGGGGAATCACTCAGCGAGGTGGTGGATGCTAAACACGCAAGTCCGCTAACTCGTATTTACTGCTCCAACCACGAAAGGTTGTCCTAAAACATTCAACAAACATGA
The DNA here is from genome assembly GCA_900406275.1 of Anastatica hierochuntica. Taxonomy (NCBI): domain Eukaryota; kingdom Viridiplantae; phylum Streptophyta; class Magnoliopsida; order Brassicales; family Brassicaceae; genus Anastatica; species Anastatica hierochuntica. Next base: position 5,189 of record OVAN01005933.1, on the reverse strand, counting down.
CACCTAAAGTACCCAAAGAAAGCACACAATTGGTCCTAGACAGCTTCAGTGATTGTCGCCCCCCCAGAAGAGGCTTACACAACTTAGGCTAAGTGCCTACACAAACTACCCAGTGGACGCTTTATCGATCTAAGGGCTACGGATACCGATCGACTTAGTGTCCGCACCCTACGCACACATGACTCCGAGAATGCAAGGATTCTCTGTCTGCACCCCACATCAAGTCTTCTCATACTATTCATCATACTTAATAAATTTAACACACACTACAATCATCATGCAGAAAAATCAATGGTGAGATCATATATTAATCCTAGTTCCAGTTTAATAAGAAAAAAATCAATTCACGCAAGACCCAGTCAGACTCGATTCATAGAGACTCAATTGTGTTACAATGATAGTCTAACGAAGAAGTAACAGTAAACCGAGTATGGGGGTGGTTTATGAAATTACCCTCACCTTAGCAAAATGGGAGAAAAATGCAATCTCTAAATCCCAGATGTTGAATTAGACTCCAAATATGAAATCAGAATGAAATTCCAGCCACATAACACTTGAAAACGGACTTATGATGCAAAAGCGGGCCCCACGTGTTAAACAGGACCAAACTGGTCAATTGGTCAAAATCAACGAAAAGTCAACGGAATAAGTCAACAATCAAACTCGGTAAAAGTCAGTGGTCAACAGTCAAACTTGAAGTCAACGGTCAAATTTGGTCAACTATGTCAACCTTGTCAAACAAGTGAACAGACCCAACACATCGACCAATCAACAAATGACACGTGGACAGACGCAATCACATAATCATATTCGACCTAGACCCACTAACCTGAACCAAAAACTCGACCCAAAAACTCGACTCGAAGGCTCGATCCAAGATTCGATCCACCCAAACCAGATCTGGCCTACAAACCAAACCAAACCTAAAATTTAACTTCGGCCCAATTGCACCAGGCTCAAATCCGATTTCAAATCCGGTTTACATGGATCGACCCGGTTCCATGTCAAACCGGTTGACCGAGTTGACTTATCCAAGTTGACCAAGTCACCGACGAGTCAACCGTCTCTAGTGTACCGACGACGACGGCGACTGGGGCGGCGGCTCTGGCAAACAGCAGCGACAGCTCCGGCGAACAGCGGCAGCGACACGTGGAGATCACTTGCGGAACTTCTGGCGGTGCGCATGCAGCGTCATATTGGCAAGCGGTTGGTTTCTGTGACTTTTTTTGGCGATAACTTTCCAATGATATATTGTGCGTCATGTAATTCTACACGGTTTGTAAGATCAAGCGTTGTCAAGGTTTTAAGGACAAAATAATTATCCGAACATTATTTTCTCGTCGTACCTTTGTCGGATTTCGATAACTGTGATCTGAGAGAATGATTTTCGGGCTCGGTTAATGACAACCTCGCTGGCTCTCTCACGTCTCTTGAGATTTATGCAGAGTAACGGCGTGTTTAGCTTTCTGATGGGGAAAAGTCAATGGGAAACTCTCTTTTAATAGACCAACTTACATAGTGTTTCTGTAGAGATAATTGGGCTTTGCTGAGCCTAAGAAACAATCCTATCTTTAAGGTCCGATCTGTTACAAAAGCATGACAACATTGAGACTAATTTGATCCATCCTCATTGCACGAAACCCTTTTATAACACTACCATAAGCTCTACATTATGAAACATGTTCCATATAACGCAATCTTGCTGAAGTTCTTAATCGAATAATTTACTTGCCACGTCAATCTTTCCATGCTAAAGGTAAGCTCTGATCAAAGAGCTCGCCACAAACTGTTAGAGATTTACGTGCGGAAGCGTTAAACCGAAGACATACCTTAACCCTGTTTTATCGATGTAAATGACTCAAATATGATATGAAATGGACGCAGAGATCGAGGATGATATCACAGAAGAAAATCAACATTCAAGTGCCCCCGTTGATCTCTGTAAACTTTTTCTTTCTTGAACAAATTTACCCTCATTTTTGATTCTCTCGTTACAATCCTCTCATGGGTTGTTTTAATTGTTATGTCTTCTCTCTTCATCATCTCTTATATATAGAGATGGAAAAGATACAAGTTCAAGAGATTTACGTGAGTTAAACCGAAGACATACCTTAATCCGACTTTATCGATGTAAATGACTAGGATATGATATGAAATGGACGCAGAGATCAGGGATGATATCACAGACAAAAATCAATGTTCAAGTGCCCGATTGATCTCTGGAAACTTTCTCTTTCTAGAACAAATTTATCCTCATTTTTTATTTTCTCGTTACAATCCCCTCATGGGTTGTTTTCATTGTTATGTCTTCTCTCTGCATCATCTCTTATATATAGAGATGCAAGAGATACAAGTTCAAGAGACATGTTGGTAAGAGTTACAAATGCAAGGGACAAGAATGGATGTTATGGAAATAACTTTCTTAACTACCGGTCTACCAAACCGGTTTGGTATGCTTTCAAAAGAAATGGGAATAAACCGATCATAAACAAATATCTCCCACTCGCACATGATGAGAGCATAACAAGGATAGAGAAGTTCTTAAAGATTAAACTCAAGAGTCATAACTTGAAAGTCAAATGAAAAATGAACCGTGCGACCCCTGCGAGTACACCTGCACTTGAAAGCTAAAATATGCACTTGTTAGAGATACATGTATATGCTACTATCCTCAATATAATGTTTTCAGCATGTCTTGTTGTTCCCAAAACTCAATTTTCTTTTATATTAATGTTAACATACTTTTTTCCTTAAGAATATGTTAAGATGTCCAAGGCCGGTCCATTGGTTAATGTGGCTTAAAGCATTTTTTTAATCTGGTTTTCACTAAAAATGTGGTAAAAAATATATTTAAAAATTGTTTCAAAGGCCATCAAAATAAGTCTTATGGAAAATTATTTCACATACTGAAATGGATAATTTTTTTAATAGAAACACTAAAGTTTAACTTTTCAAGGAACAAAAATTAAAATTTAGATTTGAGGTTAGTGTTTATGGTTTAATTTATAAGCTTTAGGATTTATTTTTTAAGGTTAAATATATATAATTTTATGGTTTAAATTTTAAGTTAAATATAATCTTATTGGTATCTCGGAAAAATAATATTTATGATGGTATTTTCAAAACAAAAATAAATTTTAATGATATTTTTAAAAATTACCCTTAAACTTTTGTTATAGTTCTATTTGTTGGTTGGCCAGCAAGCACATTGTCAATATAAAAACAAATATTTTTCTCTTCCATTCTCATGTTCATCGGTTTGGAACTAACCACTCTTCTAATATGTCCCATAAAACTAGTTATTCCATTACCTTCGGAAACATACTAAAGGAGCGAACATTAACTCATCTTTTCAAAAACATAATTGAAGGTTCAAGGGTGACGTTATAACCATAAGTACGTTTATAGGAACTCACATTGCGAGAGATAGGGACTATCAAACATACAATCACTCGCTTCGTATATAGTAGTAATAGCACATGTTGTATGACTCACATGTCATAGTGGTTAACTCTTCTTCTTATTTTTTCACTAGTGGTTAACTCTTCTTTAAAGTGTATGTGTCAATTGGATAACTCAAATACCAGTATGTGGATCCAGCTACTATCAACTCACTTTCAAGTGCTTAATTATGTACTTACCCAACTCTTGCCAAATGCTCATGATTTTGAGTCAATGATCGATATCATATACCTCACCCTAACCCTTCGCTAAGGCGATTATTATAAGCATTACTAGGCAAGCTCCCGCTACCGTCAAACTTATCATATCTCATCTCAACATTTCACTTAGAAACATGAGGCGATTGTTCATGTGAGTGAACCAATCTCCAAGCTTGGTGACACCTCTTAACATTTATGTGTAAGTAGTCAAAACAAAATGACTATTGTGTACGATGAATGAAATATCCTTAGATATGTAGTAAACATCAAACTCTATTCCTGACTTAAGTGAATATTGACACTAATATGCATTATTTGCATACAAAATATAACTAAAACACATACTAAATGATGATAAATATGCATTAAATTATGAACACATCAACTTCCCTGGACTTGCCCTTTACTTTTCCTCAAGCAAACAAACAAGGATATCCCCGGAAGTGGAGTTCTTGCGGCATTCGACCGTCACCGCCGAAATGAGGAGCTTCTAGGACTCTATGAGCCAAGCGGAAGCTCCGTTGGCAGACTCGTGGGTTTTGAAGAGGCCACGCCGCAAGAAGAGCGCACATGGGTCGAGAAATTTTCATGGGAAGTTCCTTGACTCGATCTGGACTTTTTACCAAATTTCGGAGGACGTCGAGTTCAGCATTCCGAAACCTGAGGAAATATATGATTCTCCGCCTGAAGGCTTCTTCACGTGTTATGAAGCATTCCTGACGCATTGTCGATTATGGTTTCCCATCCCGGGGGCCATAGTTCAGTTCGTAAAGCACCTTGGCATTTCGCTGAGCCAACTTCATTCTGGTGGTCTTCAATACCTCGTCGATCTCCTTGTCCTGGTTACGAGCGTGTGATGGCTCTGGATGCAGACCGCCTGATGAGCTTGCTAAACACGGTGGAGACAGGGTCTCCGTTAAGGTACACCCTTCAGGCGAGGACCAAGATGAGGATAATTACGGCGAAGACGTCCAACTTCCACGGTTGGGAGGACCAATTTTTCTTTGTCCGCCTAGACGGCTCGTCCGTTGAGAGCGAGTCCGTTTCAGATTTCGCACGTGACTGGAATCCCTTAGGTATTGTTTTTGGTCGTTTAAAATTTTATTTTCCCGCGCCCGGTTGTTAACCCGTTGTCTTCTCGTTTTGCAGCTACCGATGCTTCTTTCTCGGCACTGACTGATATGCTCGGAGTTAAGAATCTCCTATGATGCGGTCCATTCCAATGGGGTTACTTCTCCCCTCAGCGAGTCCATTACGCTGTAGAGTACCATAGGGCTCGTGCTCAGACTCGTGTGGCAGAGGAGCCGG
>OVAN01005932.1:0-22403 GCA_900406275.1 Anastatica hierochuntica | reverse complement strand
CGCCAATCTACGACCAAACTACGAACGAGTCTAGTCTTGACGCCAATTGGCATCAAGACCAAGTGGNCGTCTCGGGAAAACATCTAAACGCCAATCTACGACCAAACTACGAACGAGTCTAGTCTTGACGCCAATTGGCATCAAGACCAAGTGGTCTTGGTGCCAATTGGCGCCAAGACTGAAGATCAACCAAGTCTTGACGCCAATTGGCGCCAAGACTGAATATCAACCAAGTCTTAACGCGAATTAGCGCCAAGACTAAAGATCAACCAAGTCTTGACGCCAATTGGCGCCACGACTGAGGATCAATATAGTCTTGACGCCAAGACTAAGGTTTGATCTTGACGCCAGTTGGCGCCAGTACACGGACAATCGTATGTCGTTATCCATTGACTGAACCACGTCCTTTCCTATTGTCATCTCCTTCGAACCGTCATTCGATCATCTCTCGTTTCATCTCGATTGGAGCTTCCGTCAAAGCGTCACGACGATAAACGTAAAGACTTATCCTTTCCGTAGGATTTCGTATCAATCGTATAAACGACAACGGTTAACTCGAACACCGGGAATGTCTAAACCATACGATTGGACTTATCGTTTCATAGAACCGCCTTTGCACGATCTTACGAAGGATTGTTTCTCCGAAAGGAATCTTAAAAAAACTTATCTACGAAACGGCCCGGAAGGGCCCAAACCGCGATAACTGTCCACTTACGATTCCGGGCGAGAATCGGCCCAATTACAGTGTCGGTTTACCCAGTTTCGTGATAAAGTTAATTTTCCGGATGAATATGGAAAATCGAGAAGATAAGGAAGAATCTCGGAAAGGATATACTAGAATCAAGGAAAAGTAATATTTCCGCGAAAGGATATACTCAAATCGGGGATGGAAAAGGAAATCAAGGCAGCCCACGAAGATCTATATAAAGGACGCGAAGGAGACAGAGAAGAACAACTTTTCGTCACCGCAAAGCACGTAGAAAAAACTAGGGTTCTTACTTTGTTTTTGTAAACGAGTTGCGTTTCAACTAGGTAACGAGTTTACGCTTTAGTTCTAGGGTTTTCACCAACAGTTCGCGGCCACGACTTAACACCGGTCGCGCACGCTCCGATCACGAATTCGAATAAGATCCCTTAACTTCTTCGTTATCTGTGTCTGTCGAATCGTTCTTCGCTTACGTTTTTCGTTTACTTTTGATTCGTTTTCGCACTCATTCTGTATTCGTTCACGTTAACCTATTCTTACGAATCTTATTACTTTACCACCGTTAAATGCATATCGCTTCGCAATCTGTTTCGTATTGATTCACTTTCATTATCTACTTGTTTCTTTTCGAAATTTGTTCATCTCTTAGTTTCGTATTTCTTATCTATTAACTTTTTCACTCACTGCTTGATCTGTCGATCTTTAGCTACAGAGAGTCCGTGAACCACATAATATTGACAGTGAGAATTTCGGTTCCCACAGTGACTCCAGTGGTTCAGAAGACGAAGAAGATACTATTTTGGATAGTAATTCGTTGGAGAATGCAATTATTGAATTTGGTGAGGATCAACCACATGACGACCATAATACTAATTTGGATCACGGTGTTAGAAAACGTTGTTGATCATGGGCTGGAAGATTCTTGTATGCATACTGCACTAATTGAGCAACCATCGGCTGTAGAAGCATGGGAAGATGGTTTGAATATTAAAGTTGACCAAGAATTTGTAAGTAAACAAGATGTGAAAGATTTAGTTGAGAGAGGAATGCATGAGAACTATTTTGGAATCATTTTACTCAACTCTGATACGAATCGGTACGTGATGAAATGTCGTGAGGCTAAAAGAGGTTGTAAATGGGCTATGCGGGTTACAACGGTCAAGAATTCGTTTGCTTTCTCGGTTAGAAAATACAATAAAATTCATACATGCTCTAGGACAAGTTCAAATGCAAGCGCCAGAAAGAGAGGAACACCACGGCTAGTTGCATATATTCTGAAGGAAGATTATCCACGTCAATTTGAGACCCTAGCTCCCAAAAGTCTCATTGGTCTTGTCCAAGGAAGAGTTGGTGTGGAAGGGTCGTACTCTACGACACTTATAGGGGAAAACAAAAGCGATTAATGATGTGCGTGGTACTCCAGAAGAAAGTTACAAGAACTTGTCATCTTACTTGTATATGCTACAGAAGGTGAATCTTGGGACGAAGACATGTTTGTTGTTAGATGACGAAAAAAGGTCCAAATACCTTTTCGTTGCTTTGGGATCGTCCATTGAAGGGTTCAAAGCGATGAGAAAAATAATCATCGTTGATGCAACGTTTCTTAAGCCTGTGTACGATGGTGTTCTAATTGTTTCCACGACTCAGATCTGAACCATCACCATTATCCCATTTCTTTTGCTATTGTAGATGGTGAAACTTCTTGGAGGTGGTTTTTCAATACATTGAAAACCATTATACCAGATAACAGTGAATTGGTGTTTATCTCTAACATAAATGCAAGTCTCATCAAGTTAGTGGCTGAGGTGTATCCGAACTCTCAACATGGGTATTATCTTTTTCATATATCCCAGAACGTGAGAACAAAAGTGGCACACAAGTTCAAAGAGGAAGCCGAAATTTTTTTTTAAAGGAAACGGTAGCATTTACACGGAGGTGGAGTTCTTCAGAGCATATGGTGAGTATAGAAGTAGATTTTCCAACGTGGCTAAGTACCTTGATGAGAGTGTAGAAGTGCAAAAATGGGCGAGATGTTATTTTTCCGGTGAAAGGTACAACATAAACATGACCAATGAGGCATAGTCTATGAATGCGATATTTGTCAAGAAAAGGGAGTATCCGATACTACATTTGCTTGATGCAATTATTGCAAAAATATTAGGGTGGTTCAACCTACATAGGGAAGACGCAAGTGTTATACCGGAGGGCCGTGAATTGGTGCCTTATGTGGAAAATGAACTTCATGGTAGATGTGCGGTGGTGTCAAAACTATCGGTTACCAAGATAAACTCTTTCGAGCTTTAATATAGTTTCGTTGGACACAACGCGATGACTTACGTGGTGGACTTGAGACATAAAACTTGCACTTGCAAGTGTTTTGATATAGACAAGTACCCGTGTGTCCATGTGATTGCATGTGTCTTCAAGTACATGCAGCAGGATATTAGACCGATGGATATGAAAGACTTGTCTGATTTGTGCTCATCTTATTACTTGGTGCATACATGGGTTTTGGCTATACGGAGACACTTTATCCAGCTTCGGAAATCATCTCTCTCTTCCACAAAAACTTTGAATCTCTGTGGCTACTCTATTAATATCATCTACTTCTCTCAATCCCTCCCTCAATCTTTCTCTCTCTCTCTCTCTCTCTCTCTCTCTCTCTCTCTCTCTTTCTCTCTATGTCTCTCTCTCTCCCTCTCCTTTGGACCCTCCAATTTTGACCCCCCTCATTTTGGCTCTCTTCGTTTCCCTCTCGAGCAGCCACATCTTCATTGTATAAATCTTCAAAGAGTATCAATTTATTGTTGTTAAGAATCTTGATCCAACAATCAGCAACTGGATCATCCGCATCATCCCATCCAACTTGAACATCCATTATACATCATAAGAGCTTACGTTTGGGTAGAGATGAAGCCAATATGCTCTGAATCTCCTGTAAATATAAAATACACTAATTATACATAAATGCAAAAATGTGATAACTATTCTTCATTATATTAAGATGACTACTAACCTTTGTTTTACCAAGCTTAGCATTCATGTCTGAAAAGGCCGAAAGATCTTTTGTTATTTGTTTTATATTTACTCTTGCACATTCGTGGACATTCAAGCTCAGCATGTGTAACCTCTTGTCGAAAGCACTTTTTCATTTATGGAATTGCTTCAAACGCAAGAAGCTAACAAAACACATAAATCTGGTCAATAACACATAAGTCTCACCAAGTTCGTCAGTCAGACAACAAAAGTTTCACCAAGTTGGTCAGCCAGACAGTAAAAGTTTCACCAAGTTAGTCAGTCAGACAGTAAAAGTTTCACCAAGTTGGTCAATTAAACATACTAAGTTTCATCAAGTTTCTGGTTTCGTTGCATATAATTTAAAGCAATTCACAGATGAGGTGTTATACCTATAGAGAAACGAGGAAGGTAGGAAAGATCCGTTCAGCTTGCATTACTCCGTCAAAATGCTCCGCCAAGTGAAGTATGTCTTTCATGGTTTCATCAAATGCCAAACGCCCCAATGGAAACGTTTTACACAACTCAACATCATCGACTGCTATAGGAAAGAAAGGTTCGACAGGTGAGACATTCTTGCCTGATTTCTTCTTTCCTACAAGGGTGCTACTTAGGAAATACAAAATTCCCATCTTCAATCTATCGGTTGATGAAACCTTCCCCTTCATTGACATGAACTTACTCTCCACCTCTTCATACGTAATCTTCTTCTTCCCACAAAAAACCTCCCAACAAACGATCAACCACCTAACAGTTCATAATCACGCGAATATCCATGGCAGTACAATCCAGAAATGAGAGCAAATTCTCTGAGAGAATAGCAGATTGGTACACCATTCACAATAAACCAGCACTCATTTTTCTTCTCTAGACACGCCATGCGAACAATTAACAACCACATACCCATCCACTTGTGTTTGATGTTCTTTACATGGAAGAAATGCTTGAATTGGGGATGGTCGTAGAACCATTGCTTCTCAGTTCCCTTAAGAACCAAGTCTATCTTCGCCACAGCTTCGACAATGTAATACTTCCCAAATAATTTAATTGGCTTCGTATACTCTGAGGGATTAAAATACATCTTCAGAGGTTTCATTGGTACGATATCATCACCAATATCCTCTGCATTTGATTCCCTCTCTTCTTGCTCATTCACTGATTCAGTTCTGACAGAATCAAGTTCCTCTGCCGCTACATTTGCTTCTTCTTCGCCGGTTGTGTCTGCCACTGACGAATTTTCTGTCGAAATTTCACGATCAAGCTCGGGGTCAGCTACATCTTTCATAACCCTTGAGGATCCGCTCCTCTTAGAAGACCTCTTCCTCGTCCCCATCCCCCTCATATGCGTAATTACAAACTCGGTTTACGATTTTACAAATACAATCGAAGAATTGAAAAACACAAGAGGGAGATTCACACCAAGTTTTACATAATGAAGAACACGAGATTTTGAACTAATGAAGAACAATTTGAATTTAAAAAAAAAACACTTATTGATTCTATCGCTTTAGGGATTTGAAGAAATTTAAAATCAGTTTTAATCCGATTTAAACGGGTTTGAGTTTGGATCAGTCGAATCTCTTTGGTTGGGTCAGTAAATAAGCTAAACTCTCTTAGCTTTTTTGGTCATTTACTTATTTTTCGAATTAAAAATAATTCATAAAAAATCAGTTTCTAATGAGGAGTATATTGGCTCAACTTTTTTAAAGGAGGAGTATTTGAGCATTTGATTCGACGTTATAATAAATAATTGTATATTGCTCATAGATTAATTTTCATATTCAAGCATATTTGATTACTTTTTTACTCCTATTAATTTTTTTTTGTTCACAGTGGATCTTTTTATAAATACCCAAAAAATTATATTATTTTATTTTCACTCTCAAAAGTTTTATTTTTCCCATCTATTGCTATTCCTTTAATTCACCCCTAAAATTATTGTACTTAAACTTGTAGTATATTTCTAAAATATTCCATAAGATGTTATTCTTTTTTCTATCATCCAATAATTAGTTTGTGTGATATCATTTCTTTTTTTTATATATATCAAAAAGCTTATCTTTATTATGTTAACGATATTGTTCTTCTCGAATAACATATATAAGATATTGAGGTGGATAATACATGGACACAAAATCATCTTGAGAGGGAAAATGTTTGGTAAGCATGTTTGCTGCTTTATTAGCAGTTCTTGGTACCCATTCGACTGAAAAAACGCCGAATTTTCTAAACCATAACCTGATATCTTTTATCCAATTGTGATACTTGAAGCTTAAGCAATCATCCTTAACAAGTTTCTGAACTTCCTTATTATCCCCTTCAAAGATAATTCTTGTGAAACCTCAAGCCCATGCATGTTGAATAGCCATTAACAATGCTTGTAATTCAGCTTCTATTGGTTCAGAACATCGTCGTCCGCGACTTTGACATGTTTCCAAGACAAATCTTGTGTTATCACGATAAAGCCAAACTGCCACAAATTCAACATTATTTTGATATCCACAATCATAATTTCATTTAACAAAGTCATCTCATGGCTTTCTCCACACCAATTCTCTTCGGCCATGAACACTACGCCTCTGTTGTTGCGTCTTATAAAAAATTTCTCGTTCTTCATGCAAACACCATTCTTTTGCTTCCTGAACTGCTCGCTTTACATCTTCCATAACTTCACTTCTCTGTCTTTGAAAAAGTAACAAGTTAGGACTTTTCCAAAGCCTCCACAGAATCCATATGGGTAGATGTCTTGATTCCTGCGATAGAGCTTTGTTCATATTACTTTGGAAAATCAAACGAAGTTTATCCTCAAAAGAGACATTCAGATTCATCAGTCCCATTTGTATAAGTTGTGATCCTCTCCACACAGGTTGTACATACGTACACCGAAAGAAAAGGTGATCAATAGATTCATCCACACGACAACATCTACGACATTGAAAATCTCAGTTTATTCCTCTGCGTTTTACCTCTGTTCCAACAGCCAAGGATTGCGATATAATCCTCCAAAGAAAATGTTGTAGTTTAGGAGGTGTCACTAGTTTGCATATCTTCTCCTTAAACTCTTGCAAACCTAGTGGTGGAATTGGAAGATGATCTTGTTGTTGCATATGCGTAGCCAATCAATAATCCGATTTAACAGAGTACAATCCATCTCGTGTATAATGCCACCCTAAAAGATCAGGTCCAACTTGTGTACTAAGCTTAATTTTCAGTATTTCCGGAACATCTTCCTGCGCTATGCATCTATTTGTAAGTCAAATATTCCATTGTTTTGAAATTGGGAAGATAATATCTTTAACCAAACATATATCATCCATGGCTCCATCCCGTATGTGTGGGGCACGAGGGGGATGAGTATGTAGCTAGGGATCCTCTCATATCCGTGTTTCATGACCCTCTCCAATTAAGCATCACATTCTAGCCTTTAGAAGATCTTCCCCTATTAGTATGGACCACCAGATGAAAGAAGGTTTTGTACCAACACCCACAGAGAGTAGATTATAGCTTCAAAGTACCTTCCCTTCAACACTCAAGCAGCAAGACTCGTGGGTTTATGTAGAAGACGCCATGCTTGTTTCCCTAACATTACATCGTTAAACTTTTCAATATCTCTAAATTCCAATCCTCCTTCCTTTATAGGTAGTCCGAGTCTTTTCCAAGCAAACCACTGCATCGATCTTGTGTTTGAATCTTTGGACCACCAATAGGTTGCTAAGCTCGCATTGATTTCTTGACAAACGCCCACAAGTAGTTTAAATACATTAATAGTGTACACCAGAAGAGCCAAAGTAACAGTCTTTAATAGAATTTCTTTGCTTGCTTCTGATAGATACCGATTCGACCAACCTTGGGTTCTCATTTTTACTTTATCAACTATATACTGAAAAATTTCCTTCTTCTTTCTACCCATTTTTTCCGGCAGTTCTAAGTACTTTCCATCACCTCCATCATTGTGTATATTTAACAAACGCTGGAGCTGTCTTTTTGTACCACTCTGTACTCGTGACTCGAAAGTGATGGTCGATATGTTTAGATTCACTTCTTGACCCGATGTTGCCTCGTACTCTACAAGTATAGCCATGACTATCCTACAAGAACACATGTGAGCATGGAAAAAGAAAAGGACGTCATCGGCAAACATTAAGTGATTGATCATAGGACTTGTTGAGCTGATTTTCATGCCTTTCAACCTCCCTTCTTTCCCTGCTTTTATCATAAGATGACTTAAGACCTCTGAACAAATAATGTATAAATAAGGGGATAGGGGATCCCCCGGTCGGAGACCACATTCAGGAATGATATGTCCCTGCGGAGTGCCATTGATCAAGGTGGAGAAAGAAACTGATTCTACGTAGCCCATTATCCAACTTATCCACCTTTGATCAAATCTCATATACTCCATAGTCTCTCTAATGAATTGCCATTCAAGTTTGTCATATGCTTTAGCAATATCCATTTTAATGGCCATGTATTATTTTTCCCATTGCTTCCTAGACTTCAAAGAGTGCAACATCTCATGTGCAATAATAACGTTATCAATGATCTATCTACCGGGAACAAACACATCCTGTGTTTCCGTGATAATACCTGATAGATGTCGCTTGAGTCTCCACACCATGATCTTGGAGATTATTTTTTAACTAACATTACATAGAGCTATAAGCTTAAAATCTAACATTCGTTTTGGGATGTCGGGCTTTGGAATCAGACAGGGGTCGATACGATTCATCGATCCTTGCATAGTACTGGTTCTGAAAAAATTCTCAATTTCCTCGACCACAATACTCTTTGACTCACACCAGAATTGATGATAAAAGGCAGATGTAACACCATCAGGTCCCTATGTTTTATTCGGTCCTATATCAAACACAACTTCTTCAATCTCTTCCACTGTTATCTCTTTGGTAAGATCTTCATTAATGGATGGAGTCACTCTCGATCTAAAACCATCAAAAATCCCCGTGTATGTATGATTATTTCCTCGGGAACTATTGTACAGATTGTTGAAGAAAACCACCATATCACCAATAGCTTTGTCTCCTCTATGGATGTCACCCACGTCATTCTCTATAGCTAACAAACTATTTCGAGCTAATCGTGATTTAGTAGCGGCATGGAAATAGCGTGTATTACGATCTCCATGCCTTAACCAATTGTTGCGGCTCTTAATTTTCCAGTACACTTCTTCATCTTTGTAACCTCGATTAAGCTTTTTTTGAATCTCATCTACTACGTCCGACATAGCATGAGAAGAAATAGCCATATCTAATTGCAGTTTCAAGTCTTTGATTTGTTTTACAGAATTGGTTTGATTATTCCGCTTCCAGTTGATTATCTCCTTGCGACACAACCGAAGAGAATTTGTGAGATTTGTATTTCTCTGAGATACTTGTTCCCAACATCCCTTCATCATATCACGAAACTTCTCATCTTCAAACAGACGTTTGTCTTATCGAAATTGTTCCTTACACATTTCTACTATGTTGGATATCACAGTCACTAGTGGCCGATGATCTGAAGCTTCAAAAGCGAGAAATTCAGTTTGAGCAGACGGAAACAGTGCATACTATTCGGAGTTTGCCATGCTACGATCTATACATACACTAGCATCATGGGAATGTCTTTTTCTCGTCCATGAAAATCGATCACCAACTGCTTTGAGCTCATGAAAATCGCAGTTACTTATCATTCTTTTAAAATTGACAAAGCTCTTTTTTGCTTTACGAAGCCCTCCCCATTTCTCACCATTCCCTTTGATTTCATTAAAATCCCCCATTGCTATCCATGAAGCTTGTTTGGTAGTTGATATTCTCTCTAATCTCTCCTACAAATAATTGCGCATTTTCGGTTCCGGGTAACCATATATCCAAGACCAGTAGAAAGATATTCCATTGGGATCAACCAAAAGGTCTACAAGATTTTCGGATAAATGCATAAGAGAAGCAGAAAACCTTTTTTTTCAAAACACAGCAATCCCTCCACTCATACCTTATGGCGGGACTGTTACAACATGCTCGTAACCTAACTCACAACCCAAATCTCTAATGTAATTATCTTAATGTTTTGTTTACAAGAGGCATACCATGTCAAAGAAATACATGTGTTTTATTTCTTTTAGGCGTCGAACTGTCGCGTCTATGCCGAGACCCTGACAGTTCCAAACCGCTGTCCTCATGGTGCCAATAGTGGTTATGGGCCCACCGCGCCTCTCATTGGTTCCACATCCATTAAACTTGTACCACTTGCTTCTCTAATCTCAAAGTTTGGATTGTCTTCAAGAGCAGATTCTCTTTTACGCTTTCTCTGCTATTTGTCTTCATCATCCCCTGAAAAAGCCATGTACAGATTCATTAAATTATCCGCTTGATTCCCAGACATGATATCAGCTTCCTCCATTAAGCCTTGCCCCTCCATTTCTGCCATAACTTCTGGTGGCAGAACATCAAGTCTCTCTGCCCTTTGTCTAACTACATGATGGTCTTGGACCCCATTTTGCTCATGTTCCTCGATCTCATGTATCACAACCCCTCCATGATGTTGTCGCTGCTCATCACCATCCTCACCATTATCAGTATCACCATCTTCTTCCGCATTTGGCAGCAAGCATCGACCTTGGTCATGTGTCATTAAACCACATATATCACAAAAACCCCTCAACCTTTCGTACTTGAAAGAGAGAAGAGTGTTAACTCTAGGGGTGAATTTAAAATGATGCTGAAATCACAATGGACTATTCACGTCCCAACTTATTTGGGTACAAACAAACTCCACTCTTGTAGCAGTCGCAGGGTCATAATCCACTTAAAGTAATTGCCTCATGGCCCGACCAATATGGGCAATAACTTCTTGATTCATAAATTGGGTAGGGATTCCTCTGATTTGGATCCAAAAAGAAATGAAATTCATTATCAGAGGATTCATAAGTTGATGCCATTGCTCCAGTATCCACATACAATTGGCATAAGCCCATGGTCCTCGGCGAAGCGTCATCACCAACAATTCTTCTGAGAGAAAGATTAATTGAAACCTTTGACCTTCAATAATCCGACAATGGACCATACCAAGAAGTCCCCATAGTCGAGGAAGATGGCCGATGATACCTCTCAGGGTCTGGCGGCGGGACATAACCGGTCGACCAATCAAGATAAATTAGTTCTCGGCAACAGCTTGCATAACAACCTCCGGTGGCAAAGCAAACGGAGCATCTTCAACTCCCAGATCTAGATCTTAAACTTCTCTTCTCAGATTCAAAGCCATTGTAGATAAAAGCACAAGGATTTTTTCTATGTTGATGGCAACGACTTGAGCTGAGGTGGAGCAATTAGACGACTCTGAGGTGGAAATTTTTAACTTTGGAAGATTAGAATGATTGCTCACTTCAAGGTCCATAGTCTCAAAGATATCTTGAATGATGATAAATTTGAGATGTTAGTTCCTCTAACGAAAGCCGAAGAGAAGTTTCATGAGGAAGGAGATAGAACATGTAAAGAACCTCCTCTCATGATGTTTATTCCCAAATCCATAGAAATTGAAAAAGGATGAGAAAGAAAAGAATTTGATATATTGAACATAAGAGATAAGATTCTTAGGAAGATTAAACACTGTGAGGTGGCAACTGCAATGTGGTCTTTGCTGGGTACGTTGTAGATATCAAAGACTTTACCAAATTGTATCTCCGTGTAAGTATTGTTCTACTATTTTAAGTGTGATATCTTGAAGATAGTTGCATAGATGAACAAATTGAGTGTAATCGTCATGGAAGAGGTTCAATATGTTTTGTTCCTTAATTCTTTGCATATTAACTTTGATCAGCTCAAACATACACTTAAGTATGGTAGAGAGTCTTTAACGCTTGAAGAAGTCATTTCTGCGGCAAGACCGAAAGAAAGAGAGCTGGCTGAGAGTTCAAGGTTAGAAAGAAGATTTGGTATTGCGTTATTCGCTAAGGATCATAGAAGCTCTGCTCACAGGGAGACAAATAATTCAAAACGAAAAAGAAGAAGCAAGTCAAACAACAGAAAAGTAACTTGCTGGTATTGTAAAAAGAAAGGGCATATCAAAAAGGATAGTAATACCAGGAAAAGGAGGTTTGACTCTGATGGAGAAGGTAATGTTGTAGTGATGGTTAAGAAGACTAAAAGTATGGATGCTTTGACAGTAACAGGAAGTGAAACAGATGACAGGGTTATTGATTTTGTTTGCATGTATCACATGACTTCCACAAGAGATTGATTTGTGAACTTTCAGGAAATATCAACTAGTCAAATATTGCTTGGTTGTTGATGTCGTGGAGATTTGTGGAACTGGTGTAAGAATCAATTGTCATGGTGGCACAGTTCGTATCATGCATAATGTTAGATTTGTCCCAAGTTTGAGAATGAATTTGATCTCAAAAAGAAATCTAGATTCTTTAGGATATACTCAAAAAGGTTATTAGGGTAAGCTAGTTTTCTATAAGAACAACAAGGTAGCTTTGAAGGGATATTTGAATAATGGGTTATATATACTAGATGGTGAGGTGCTATTACCAGAGATATGTGAAACATATGATACATCTCACATATTTATTTATGGCACAACCATCTTCGCCACATGAGTTTCAAAAATCTACAAGTGTTGGTTCAAAAGGGTATTTTAAAGAAATTATATATTCGTAAAAGATGGCTTATGCGAACACTGTATTTTGGGTAAGGCAAAGAGAGTATGTTTTGACACGGGGAGACACACCACAAAAAAAATCATTGGAGTATATCCATACTAATTTGTGCGGCTCTCCAAATGTGCAACCTTCTTTATCAGGAAATTAGTATTTCCTCTCAATCATTGATGATCACATACAAAAAGTGTGGATATATTTCCTTAAAACCAAGAATGAAATATTTCCTCGGTTCTGTGAGTGGATAAAGTTGGTTGAAAATCAAACCAACAACAAGGTAAATTATCTTATTACTGATAATGGACTTGAATTTTGTAATAAGACATTTGATAAGTTTTGCAGGTCACAGACATTACAAGGCACATGACATGTGCGTATACGCCTCAGAAAAATGGTGTGGCTGAAAAGATGAATATGATGATAATGGAGAAGGTGCGTTGTCTTCTTAGTGAGTCAAGAGTAGGAGTAATATTTTGGCATAAGGTACTTCAGCATCTGCGTACTTGATAAATATAACCCAATCCTCAACTATAGACTTTAAGATTCGTGAATAGATTGGGCTGAAGAAAGTGTCATGGTATAAACACTTGCGAAGATTTGGTTCATTTGTATATGTGTATACTGACTAAGAGAAGCTAAAGCCCAAAAGTTAAAGGGGTCTTTATAGGTTATCCTCCAGGTACAAAAGGGTACAAGATTTGGTTGTTAAGTGAGAAGAAGGTTGTGACTAGCAGGAATGTCAAGTTTCAAGAGGAAAACTGTATAAATATTTGGTTAAAGAGGATTATGTGTTGTCTAAGAAAAAGGTTTCAAATTCTGATATAGTAGCTGGTAAAGTGATTATTAAAGCTTGTGATGTTAGTTTTGAAGGTTCAGAAGAAGGTGGAGTTTATGGCTCGATTTAAGATGTCACTGGTCTTATGGCATATGTGGAACATTCAGATAGTACAAGCACATAAGAAGCAGTAGCAGGTACTCAACTTGAAGGTGAAGTTCATGGTATTGTTGGTCTTGAAAACTACCAGCTAGCTCGTGATAGAGAAAGGAGACATAACATAAATCCTCCTTCCAGGTTCACAGAGGAGAATATTTGTGCTTATTCTCTAGCTATTTTTGAAGAAATAAACAACATATAAAAATTTGTAGATTATGCTAAATCTAGAAAAAGCAAAGAGTGGTCATTCTGGAATGCTGATATGGGTGAGGAAATGGAATCATTATTTAAGAACCACACTTGGGACATTGTAGATATGCCAGAGGGATAGCCTATCACCAACTGTAAATGGATTTTCAAGCTCAAATCTAGTTTGAGTAAAGATGAACCACATAGGTTCAATTTAGACTTGGCCATAAGTTTTGATGCAGAAAGAAGGGGTTGATTACAAAGAAGTGTTTGCTCATGTGGTGAGGCACGTGTCCACATGGTGATGTTTTCTGTTGTGATAAATGGGGATCTTGAGCTTGAAAAAATGGACAAAAAATGACATTCTTACATGGGAACTTAGAAGAAGAATTATACATGCAACAACCTGAAGGTTTTGAGATAGGAGATCCTAATAAGAAGTTGTGTTTGCTGAAAAAATCATTATACAGTCTTAAACAAAGTCCTCGTCAGTGGAATAAAAGGTTGGATCAATTTATGATTATAAATGGATTTAGCCGAAGTGAACATGATTTAGGTGTCTATAACAAAGGAAGTAGCTAAAGATGATGATAACATCATTATTTTACCATTTTTCCTTTAGATTTTAGTATGTTTTATTGGTGTTTTTATATAATTCACAACGATTGGAAGTAGTTTTCTTCTATTTGTGGTATTTCAAGTCATTTCAGGTCAACCAATGATATTTGGAGCTTTGTGGAGCTAATTGGAGCAAAGTCAGTTTCTGGACAACTTTTGAGCATTAGAATTATCATCCGAAATGAAGGTCTTTCCCTCAATGAATTTTTATGAAATTTGGACAGGAGTTAGAGAACTGAATTAGCTTTCAGATCACGATGTTCTCGCATTATTTGGAGGAGAGGATAAATAGTAACACTAATTTTACTGAAGACTTGTACAACTGTCTCGCAGATGAAGGATGCGTAGAAAGGCCAAAACAAAATGAAGACCATTTGGTTTTAAAACCAGAACTTCTCTAGACTTAAATGGATCTATTCCAAGCCTTTTTATGTCCAAGAACTCAACTCAAGACCTCTTTACCTGAAGCCCAACATTTAGAGGCCTTAATGGCCCAGTTTCACACTTTTGACCTAATGAGGAAAAGTACTATAAGTAGTTTCTTTTAGCTTTTTTTTGAAGAGATTTGTTTAGGTTTTAGATCGAATAAGTGTCTAAGGAGGCAGGGATAACACCCTTTGTGGTCGTGCCCCTTGTAACCTCCTAAGGATCCATCTCATCTTAATACATCCATATTTCTTCAATCATTCGGTTTTATCTATCGTTCTCCCTTTGATTTTATATGAATGCTTGCTGCCATGATTGATTTCGTGTTTACATGTTTTTAATCTCTTAGTTTTCATGTTAGACAGTAGATAACAAGGAGTCAATGAGTTTACTTGAATAGGATTATTAGTCGATTAGTTTTTATCAATAATGTTATCACCTTTACTCATTCGTTAATGTTATTCCCATACAAAAGTTGGTACGAGAATAGATCTATAGCGGTATCCATTCCATAAGCTTGACTTACCGCTTGATCTAGTATTTGGTAAGCCTTTCTAAGTAGGCTTCGAAAGTAGATCGACTTTAGAATCATGAACAACCAGTCTTGATTGTTTTTATGTGTATTTATTATTTTGAGGCCATTTGAAAGTCTAGGTCCTTTTGATATTAAGCATAGAATCCCAAACCTCGAAAGTGGAGAGGATTTACTTTAGTGGATGTGTTTTAGACCAAAACTTTATGCCCCTAGTCGTTTTTAACTCCTGCTTGTTTACTTTAACTTTCTGTTGTTTGATGCATATCTTTTCATTAATATATCCTCTATACATTAGCATATAGAGTAGTTTCATTTGCAACAAAAAACAGTGACAACACCCTTGCATATTTTGTTCTTAGCTTAGTCCAAAATCATATAGGTTCTAAGTGTGACTGGTAGTCACTGTGGATTCGATTCCTAACTATTACTGCGGATGTTGTACACTTGCAGCTAGGTTTTAACTGGGATAAAACTTGATCCTACGTCAGATGAGTATGTTTATCTGTTGTTATATGTCGACGACATGTTACTAGCAGAAAAGGATATGGCACAAGTTCAGTTGTTAAAGGACTAGTTGAGCTCAACCATTGAGATGAAAGAGTTAGGCACGTCTAAGAAGATACTTGGTATGGATACTGTAAGAAACAGAGAATAAGGAACTCTAATGCTTACACAAGGGGAATATCTCAGAAAAGTGTTGAAAAAATTTAGAATGGATCAGGTTGAAGTTGCTCAAACTCTGATAGGAGCTTAGTTTAAGTTGCCTTTAGTTCAGAGCCGTGATGAAGAAGTATATACAGAGCATGTCATGTATGCTTCAGCTGATGGCAACATTATGTATGCAATGGTGGGAACAAGGTCCAGTTTGGCTTATGGTGTTGAGTTAGTTAGCAGGTACGTGAGTCGTCCAGGGCATGTACATTAGGCCGTGAAATGGTTGCTCAGATACATCAGAAGAAGTGTTGAAATTGGTTTGTTATTTACTAAAGACACGAAGTTGACCTTTCAAGGGTTCTGTGACGCAGTTTTTACAATTGATCCAGACAACAGAAGGTCTACTTCTAGTTACATTTTCACTGTTGGTGGGAATGTTGTGAGTTGGAGACCAAGTCTTCAAGGCATGGTATCATTGTCAACTATGGAAGCTAAGTACATAGCTGTTACTAAAGTAGTACTGGAACCCTTATGGCTTAAGGTTCTGCTTGAGGATTCCAGTTTTAAACAAGAGTAGTTGATGTTTGGTGTGATTCACAAAGTGCAATAAACTTGTCTAAGAACAACATACATCTTGAGTGTACAAATTAATTTGATGTGAAGTTGCATTTTATATGAGATTATATCATAAATGGTTTAATTGAAGTTCTGAAGATTCACACTAGTAGAAACTCGGCTGATATACTAACAAAAGTGTTTCTGGTGATTAAGTTTAATGTTGCATTAGACTTGCTCAAAGTCAATAAAGCATGAAGGTTTGAGACTGTGTCAGGTGGTGTATATCGAGTGAAGATCTAGACGAGAACACGAGTTGGATTTTGGAGATGAATCAAGGTGGAGATTGTTAAAAATCGATTCATCTTTGGTCAACTAATGTTTAAAGGAAGTCAATCTTTCGAGAAATCAACAAAGTTATCAGACTGAAATCAGTTGAAGAATCAAAGTCTGAGTGCAACAATTGGTGTTGGAGCTCGCTCTGATTGAAAATTATTGAGGCGGCAATTGTCTCGGGGAGTTTTTTGCTACGTTGATGTCAACGACTCGAGCTAACGTGGAGCAATTGGACGGCTCTGGAAATTTCTCTCTTTGGAAGATTAGGATGAAAGCTTACTTCGGGGTCCATGGTCTCAAAGATATCTTGAACGATAATAAACTTGAGATGTTAGTTCCTCTAAAGAAGGGCGAAGAGAAGTTGTATGAGGTAGGAGATAGAACTGGTAAAGAACCTCCTCTCATGAAGTCTGTTCCCGATTCATAGAAATTGGAAAAGGATGAGAAAGCAAAGAACTTGATTATCTTGAGCATAGGAGATAAGGTTCTTACAAAAATAAAAAACACTGTGAGACGGAAACTGCAATGTGGTCTTTGCTGGATAAGATGTACATATCGAATACTTTACCAAATAGTGTCTTCGTGTAAGTATTGCTCTTCTAATTTATGTGGGATATTTTGAAGATAGTTGCAGAGATGAACAACATGAGTGTAAACGTCATGGAAGAGGTTCAATTTATTTTTTTCCTCAATTCTTTTCATATAAACTTTGAACAGCTCAAACATATACTTAAGTATGGTAGAGAGTCTTTAACGCTTGAAGAAGTAATTTCTGCTACAAGATAGAAAGAAAGAGAGCTGGCTGAGAGTTCAAGGTTAGAAAGAGGATCTGGTATTGCGTTAGTCACTAAGGATCATGGAACATCTGTTCACAGGGAGACAAATTATTCAAAACACAACATAAGAAACAAGTCGAAAAACAGAAAAGTGACTTGTTGATATTGTAAAAACAAAGGGCATATAAAAAAGGATTGTTATGCTCAGAAAAGGAGGTTTGACTCTGATGGGAAAGGTGAGGCCGCAGTGATGGTTGAGAAGACTAAAAGTGTGGAAGTTTTGATAGTAACTGGAAGTGAAATAGATTACTGGGTGATTGATTCCGGTTGCATGTATTACTTGACTTCCTCAAGAGACTGGTTTGTGAACTTTCAGGGAACATCATCTAGTCAGATATTTCTTGGTGATTTCCATACCGTGGGGACGTGTGGAACTGGTTCTGTAAGAATCAATAGTCATGGTGGCACAGTTCGTATCATGTATAATGTTAGATTTTTCCCTGGTTTGAGAAGGAATTTGATCCCAAGAGGAACCCTAGATTCTTTAGGATATACTCAAAAAGGTGATTAGGGTAAACTAGTTTTCTATAAGAACAACAAGGTAGCTTTGAAAGGAAATTTGAAGAATGGCTTGTATATACTAGAAGGTGAGGTACTAGTACCAGAGACATGTTAAGCATATGATACATCTTCACATATTACTTTATGGCACAGCCGTCTTCGGCACATGAGTTTCAGAAATCTACAAGTGTTAGTTCAAAAGGGTATTCTAAAGAAGAAAGATATGGATAAAAGATGACTTATGCGAATATTTTGTTTTGGGTAAGGCAAAGATAGTATGTTTTGACACGGGTAGACACATCACGGAACAATCATTGGAGTATATCCATGCTGATTTGTGGGGCTCTCCAAATGTGTAATCTTCTATATGAGGAAGTTAGTATTTCCTCTCAATCATTGATGATCACATGTGAAAAGTGTGGATATATTTCCTTAAAACCAAGAATGAGACATTTTCTCAGTTCTGTTAGTGGGTAAAGATGGTTGAAAATCAAATCAACAACAAGGAAAAGTATCATACTGATAATGGAATTGAAATTTGTAATAATGCATTTGATCAGTTTTGCAGGTCACATAGCATTACAAGGCACATATTATGTGCGTATATGCCTCAACAAAATGGCGTGGCTGAAAAGATGAATATGACGATAATGGAAAAGGTGTGTTGTCTTCTTAGTTAGTAAGGACTAGGAGAAAGGTTTTGGGCATAGGCTACTTCAACATATGTATACTTGATAAATAGAACCCAATCCTCAGCTATAGACTTTGAGATTCGTGAACAGATTTGGATGAATAAAGTGTCAGGGCATAAACACTTGCGAAGATTTGGTTCAGTTGTGTATGTGTATATTAACCAAGGGAAGCTAAAGCCACGAGCAGTTAAAACAATTTTTATAGGTTATCCTCCAGGTACAAAAGGGTACAAGATTTGGTTGTTACGTGAGAAGAAGGTTGTGACTAGCAATATTTCCAAATTGCAAGAGGAAAAATTTTATAAAAATTTGGTTAAAGAGGATTATGTGTTATCTAAGAAGAAGGTTTCAGATTTTGGTAAAATAGTTGGTAAAGTGATTATTCAAGCTTTTGGTTTTAGTTTTAAGGGTTTAGAAGAAGGTGGAGTTTATGGCTTTAATGAAGATGTCACTGGTCCTATGGCAGATGTGAAACATTTGGGTAGTACAAGCAAAGAAGGGGCAGTAGCATGTACTCAACTTGAAGGTGGAGTCTATGACATTGTTGGTCTTGAAAACTACCAGCTAGCTCATGATAGTAATAGGAGACATAACTTACATCCTCCTTCCATGTTCATTGAGGAGAATACTTATGCTTATGCTCTAGCTGTTTTTTATAAATATAGAAGAACCTGCTGATTATGGTGAAGCTAGAAAAAGCAAAGAGTAGTCGTTCTGGAAAGCTGGTATGGGTGAGGAAATGGAGTCAATATAGAATAACCACACTTGGGGCATTGTAGATTGGCCAAAGGGAAAGACTATCACCAAATGTAAACTGATTTTCAAGCTCAAATCTTGTTTGAGTAAAGATGAACCACTTAGATTCAATGCTAGACTTGGACATAAGTTTTGATGTAGAAAGAAGGGGTTGATTACAAAGAAGCATTTGCTCATGTTGTGTGGCACGTGTCCACACTTTGATGTTTTCAGTTGTGGTAAATGGGGATCTTAAGCTTAAACAAATGAACGTAAAAGCGACATTCTTACATGGAAACTTAGAAGAAGAATTATACATGGAACATCCTGAAGATTTTGAGATAGGAGTTCCTAATAAAAAGTTGTGTTTGCTAAATAAATCATTATACGATCTTAAAGACATAGCAAGTCTCAAAGAAAGAAGTTACATCCATCAAAACACCAATTTCTATAAAACTGGTGAAAATGGATGAAAGAGAGATTCTTGTGTCATCGATGCATAAATCGTCGCATCCCTATACATGGATGAAGAAGAGGAAGAGATTTACAAGTTGCTGATATCCTTTGCTGAGATTGAAGTCAGGATCCCCATTGGTTTTGATGTGAAGAACGATGAAATTGCCAAGAAGAAGGTCGAGAGCACTCTTAAGCTCTTTCCAAAGGCAATTGCGACACAAGAAAATATTGGAGGCACACTTGATGATCTCAAACTACCCTATACAAAAATAATTCTAGAGACTCAAAAAGATTAATGAACCACACTTCCTTTAGTGAAAACCGGTCACGCCTAAAAAGTGAAAGGAGTCGAGCTAAAGATTCAAAACAAGCGCTTTGTGGGAAGCAACCCAAATGATTTTAAATTTTGATTTTCATTTTCTAGAACTTATTTAGATGTCTAATATTTTAGTTTTAATTTTTGCAGGATTTTAGAAAAACAAGAAAAAAAAACACACACAAAATTCGGATTCAGGACAACAAAGGAACCTGAAAGCTGTTTCGACTAGGTGACGATTGATTTTACATTGGAATTTGCCAAAAATAGACCCCCAACCGGTGTCAAAATCATTATGCCTCAAAATCAGTTTTTCAACTTTTGGCGAGAAAACGAATCCAAATCGTTCAAGCCATGTCCTGGACCATTCCATACATCCATTTGAGATTGGAGAAGTATGTTAAGGACTACCAATCAAACTAAATCTTGTAATTTTCTATATTTTATTGTTTATTAACACATAAGTTGTTTCAGCCGCTTTGATGAGTCATTGTAATAACATGATGAAGTAAAGAAAAAAGAATATGCGAATAACAATTTTTTACTATATCCTCTTCTATTTTCTAATCTCTCTCATTTTACAACCAAATAATATTATATTATATGATATATAGATACATGTATAAATAAGGCCGGTCCTGGGCTAAAGATCATAAAACCAAGGCTTTAGGGGCAATTTTTATATACAATTTTGAGGGCATCATTTTTCAAAATATTGTATGTGTTATAGTGGCAAATGATGTTGCATCAGTTGGTAGCAAGCAATGTTCAAATCCCTCGCATGTAGTTTGGGGGTAATTTTTTTTTTTTTTTTCGGTTGTTTCGAATTTCGGGTTCAGGTTTAGATTCAAATTTCTTTGATTTTTCAATTATTCAGAATCCGGGTTCAGGTTTGGGATTTTCTAGATTTTTGGATTTTCTCAAACACTGGTACGAGTTCGCATACAGGTTCACATATGGGTTCGCGTATAAGTTCAGGTCGGATAATACCCTATCCAAAATACCGTGAAACAAAATCATTGAGATATTTTTTTTTAAAAAAAAAGATCACATGATTAAACTTAAATTTTTATTGTTTATATAAATTATTTTTATAAATTTATATTTTTTATCACTTTATGATTTTTTGTATTGTTGTAACAAACTTTATTTAGAAAATATTAATATTATAATACTATTGTATTTTTAAACATTGTGATTTTATTTTTAGGATAATTTTTTCAATTAAATACCATATTTTCTTAACCAAATCTAACCATATATATATATTGGAATAACACTCACGAAATCTTCTAATAAATTAAATATTATAATTTAGATGCAATAAAATTTTACGTAATATCGTACATCATAGTAAGGTTATTTTTAAACTCAACTTCTGTTTTAATAAAATAGATATATACGCATAAGATGGTTCTAGCGTCACATTATTATTTTAATTTATGTTATTATGATACATGCACACACAAGATAACTTTACCGTTGTGCATACAAAACAATTTTACTACAATTTTACTATTACACATATATGGCGGTTGTAGCTTCAACAATTATTTAATTAAATTAATTATTTAGTTTTATGTTATTTTTATGTAAATTAGATGGAAAGCTACGTGTGAGACCCTTACTCAATTTTTACTTACATTTTTGCGTTTTCATGCGATTTCTAGACAAGTCTTTTCGTTTTAGTTAAGCCATTTACCAATAACATAACTTAACTTCATTACTTAGTAAAAACAATGAGGTTTCGAATTACAAAGCCAGTTTGCTAATAAGTTATTACAATGTAAATCCGACCAACTACCCATTTAAATTACTAAGTACAATACATCCATCCTTCGCTCCCAGCCATGGTCCGCGTGCTGCTCAGACAGAGCCATATTGGCCTAACTCAGTACCTGCATTCACACAGAATGCATCAGCAAAGAATTGCTGAGTGAGATCGGTCATCCCGTCCCACCAGCCTTATTAATCAACCAGTTCATTAATCAGTTCATTAACCAGTTCGTTTCTTTATGAATTTACACTTAGTTCCAGTGTTAATCATGTAAATCCGGCCATCAGCCTTAACAGTTTAAAATGAATTCGGCCAACAGCCTTTGATATCAAGATACTCGGCCATCGGCCATAAAAACAGTGAAACTCGGCCATCGGCCATCAATCAAGCATTCACGATCATTCGGCCTTCACAGAACCTATGAAAGGCTACAGTCACGAACTCACCTTTGCCTTAGAGTCGATTT
>OVAN01005931.1:0-22404 GCA_900406275.1 Anastatica hierochuntica | reverse complement strand
TCATATATTAAATGTGGCGAGAGCATTGAGGTTTGAAGCTAACCTTCCAATCGACTTTTGGGGACAATGTGTCTTAAGTGTTGCGTATCTGATCAATCGAACGCCATGTGAGTTACACCATGGGAAGAGTCTGTATGAGATCATTTTTGGAGAAGCTCCAAAGTATAGCGAGATACGGATCTTTGGATGTCTTGCATATGCTCATAATCAAAAGCGAGATGGAGATAAGTTTACTAGTCGAAGTAGAAAGTGTGTCTTTCTTGGTTATCACTATGCAAAGAAGGGGTGGACTTTATTTGATTTAGATACTAGAGAACTATTTGTCTCTAGAGATATTACATTCGTTGAAGGAAAATTTCCATTCTCTGAAGCACAAGATGGTTCAGGATTTGGAAATGCAATTGAAGATGCTGTTGTAGTTGCTGAGAGAGTAGTAGATGCAGAGGATGACGGATGAATTCAAAAAGACTCAGAACCAGTTCGTGATGCAGTGCGTGTACTATTGACTGTGACAAATAATCTGCGTCAGTCTTCAGCTGAGTCAGTGCTCGTAGTAGCTGAGCCAACGCCCGTAGCAGACGTGTATCAACAAGAAACTGTAACAGAGGGAGTGTCTGAATCAGAAGCAATAACACAAGCTGAGCCTATTGCAGCAGATGCAGAGTTGGGACGAGGAATGAGGAAGAGAGAACCCTCTGTTAAGCTAAGAGATTATGTGTTGAACACAGTGTATCACATGCAACCATCCACTGTAAGTCAAGAGTCGGATCAAGAGTATGGAGTTGAAAATTTTGTGAACTGTGACAGGTTTTCTGAGGGACACAGAGCATTTTTGGCTAGTATAACTGCTGGAGTTATACCAAAGTTATTTGCTGAGACAATGAAATGCCCTCGATGGAGAGAAGCAATGAGGTTGGAGATAGAAGCTCAAGAAAGAAATGGAACTTGGTCTATTGAAAGCTTACCATCGGGGAAGAGAATGATTGAATGCAAGTGGGTGTACACAATAAAGTACAATGCAGATGGAACGATTGAAAGGTACAAGGCGAGACTAGTTGCTTGTGGAAATCGACAGAAAGAAGGTGTTGATTACACTGAGACATTTGCTCATGTAGAAAAAATGAGTACAGTTCGGTTAGTACTACAAGTTGCTGCTGGGAAGAATTAGGAGTTACATCAGATGGATGTGCACAATGCGTTTCTTTATGGAGATTTAAAAGAAGAAGTGTTTATGAGGATACCTCAGGGTTTTGGGTCCTCACAGAAAGGGAAGGTGTGTCGTTTGCACAAATCTTTGTATGGTCTGAAATAGTCTTCAAGGTGTTGGTTTGCCAAACTTACTGAGGCACTTCTGGGGTATGGTTTTAAACAATGTAGAACCGATTATTCTCTATTCTCATTGGTGAATTCTTGGGTTCAATTGCATGTGCTGGTGTATGTTGATGATCTGGTTGTGACAGGGAATTCTCCTAAGGCAATTCAGAAGTTTAAGGCATATTTAAGTGGTTGTTTTCGTATGAAGGACTTAGGGAAGCTGAAGTACTTTCTTGGTATAGAAGTTGCACGTAGTGCAGAGGGTATTTATCTGTCACAGAGGAAGTATGTCGTTGACATAATTGCTGATGTAGGATTTCTTGGTGGTAGACCTGTCAAGTTTCCGATGGAACCCAACCATCAGTTGGGAAAGTCTAAGGAAAAAGTTCTTACTGATCCAGAAAAGTATAGAAGGCTCGTTGGAAGATTGATTTATTTGTCTGCGACAAGACCAGATATTGCTTATTCTGTTCATATCCTGTCGCAATTCATGCATGAACCAAGAGAGGGTCATCAATGACGTTTATACCTCGTCTGGGTCAACAAAAGTTTTTTTTTAACCAATCAAAAAAACCAAAACCTTCAAACAATTTTCTCACGATGGATCTTAAAGTGGAAGAAGAAGATTAATGATTTAGAGAAAAGAAAAAAAAAACAAAGAGAACGTGAAATCCCAAATCAAGTAGAGTTGAAAAACCTTTTTTCTGTTTTCTTTAAATGTCCAAAAACGTGGATACAGCTCCACCATCATCGTCCTCACCTTCTTCAACATCGTCTCCTACGATAATCATCGTTTCTAGTGCGGAAGCGTTAGATCTTCAAAGGATCACTAGCTATGATACCATGAAAGATTCGATGAGAATCAATAATAATTCTTTCAAATACATTTTTGTGCTATACTCTCATCGAATCTTTCAAAGTGGTGTTGAGGAGAGTTTAAACGGATTTATTTGACTACTACCTATGTCACTAAAGTGCACTTATCTTTTCAGGTTACTAGTTTTGAGAGAACTCCATTGTTAAACGTGCTTATGCTGGAGTAGCACAAGACAAAACACAAGAAAAAATCGTGTAGTGATTGCAGAGACAGTAAAGCTTCTTCAAAATAGCACTCTCGACCGTTGGACAGAGAGAACCCGTAGACCGGAGAGAAACATCAGAGGTACACACAAGGGACGGTCGGGGATGTTACAAAAATATTCTCTTCATTCTTGTTGTTTTACTTACTCTACCACTTTATTAATCACAGTCTTTAATCCACGTACAAAGTCAACAGTCTATATATTATTTCACCCCCAAATTTAGGCCAATACACAAATCACTAAAATTAAAAATAATGTAACGTCGTGGTAACTAATTTCTGAAAATGAAACTACTGAATTTTAGGGAGAAGAGTACGTATATTTGTAGCTTTTTATTGTAGGACTATTATTGTTAGAGAATGTTGACCATATTTGTTATTTTTTTCTTATTTTAGAAAAACAAAAAAAAAGGTTTGTGTTTATTTCCTAAAAGATTTAAAAATTGTATAGAGATATCAAATTCCTTTTTGTCTCTTATATCTTTTTGAATTCAAGTTCGCAATCTTCCCCTTCACTCCTATCAAGTGGATATATTAAAGGCCATCAATAAAGATCTTGGTGTCTATGCAGAGTCGAATCCTATGGAGGATCGTGTTCGGGTTAACATCAATGGTTTAAAACCGCTTATTATGACAAAGAAGTTTGTTTTCCCTATTCGTGATGAAGTTACTTTGGAGTTCGAATACGAGCGACTGAAGAAGCATTGTTTCTCTTTTTTTTTATTACTTCATGAACAAAAGATGTGTCTTGTGCACACGAGTAATGAGCGGGAGGGTCTGGGAGTGAGGCTACACAATACATTGAATAAGTTGGAGATTAAACATCGCCGGAATGAGAAACATGCCCACTCTCTGATAGCTGCTTCTGGTCGCATCTCTCTCCGACGCTATCACTCTTCTCCGCGTCGGACTTTTGATCTTGCTGCAGGTCATCGCCATTCACAACGGCGTGAGTACCAATCACAAAGATTGCCACAGCATGATTACCACTCACCTCAGAGATCACGCCGTTTCTCTTCGCCGCATTGTTATGATAGAATTCATTATGTTAAAAAAAAAATCACAATTCAAGGCAATCTGATTTTCGGCCTTCACATTCTTACTCTCGCCGTGTGAAGTCTGCATCTTACCATGTCAAGTCCTAGCTACCTCGTACTGAGGGCCAATATCAACGTCCTGCTTCTCGGCACCATCACCACTATCCGGTTCATCGTGTTGTCTCCCCTGTCTAGGGAATTGCCAAGTCCCGTCATGTATCTGATCAGATTGTGTCTGCGATACCCCAAGCTCCGCTATAGCCTGCAACTCCACGTTTGGATCTTGTTATTGATCAGATAGAGGGGTCAACTACGGTTCATGCACGAAGACCTGATTTGGAGAGAGTTTCTCAGCCGGACACAGCTCCACGAGTCTGGAGCGCATTACAGATTTGGAACCAGTGCTTGATAAGCACTCGAGTCGGGAAAGAAGGTTCAATCCAATTTGCAAGTTTCTTCGACCAACTTTCATTATGTTACTGTCCATTTTGAGGCTGGGCCGCTAGGGTTCTCTAAGGCTTCGTTGCTCGGCGAAAGTCAAAACTGAGGCTTTTTCGGAACCTTCAGAGCGAGAGCACCCATCTTGGTGGAATTCAAATGCTGACTTGCAATTTCATATTGGCTCCTCCACTGTGACTGAGTCTAAGACCCGAAAAGTAACCAAACCAAAGGCTTCTAAAGCGCCCAAGATAGTGCGAGTGGGTAAATGTACACGCCGCGAAAGTGTGCAAAGGCTCCACCTACTTCGGATGGGTCTAAGAAGAGAGCCGATGATTGTCGTTAAGCTTATCCTCGCAAGAAGACAGGACTCTCTATTCCATCTTCTTCAGCTCCACTTTTACCTTGTAACGAGGTTTCTTTTATGACTAATGTAGTTCCTTCTGCTAAGAAATCTTTGTCTTTTGATTCAAAATGTAATTAAGGCTTCAATGGTTTCCCAAAAACATCTAGTTATTAATGATTGCAACCAATTGAAACTGTCAAGGGATTAGAAATTCTCTTACAGTTTGATGCCTTAGGGATTTGAGGTTGAAACTCTTCCCAAACATTTTGTTTCTGATGGAGATGAAAAATCAAGATGATTTTGTTTTTCAAGTATTCCAGTGGATGAGATACGATAATAAATTTACTGTCCCTCGTGTGGGTCTAAGTGGTTGGCTTGCTTTGTTCTAGCAGTGAGATGTTGATTTGGAAATTCGCTCTTCCTCTCTGAATTATATAGACACTAAAATTTCTTACCACAACAATTCTTTCCACCTTACCTTAGTTTATGGTGCTCAGATTCGCCAAAATCGAGTACAAGTGTGGAATGCTATCTCTCTTCTAGGCGAGTCGAGAGATACATCTTGGCTTTTTGCGGGTGACTCTAATGACATTATGTTGCAAACCGAGAAGCGCGGGGGCCTCCTCAGTGGTAGGGTTCTTTTTATAATTTCCTAAGTTTTGTTTTGATAAATGACATGTGGTATGTTAACCACTGTGGAAATTTTATTTCGTGGCGTGAGATGCGCTACAATCATCTAGTTCATGCTCGACTGGATAAATCTCTTTCTAACAATTATTGGGTAGAGATGTTTCCCTCAGGGCGCTCTGAATACCTCAGGTTTGAAGAGTTTGATCATAGGCCTCTGTTACTTATCTTGATAATACGCGAATAAGTTGACGTAAGCTTTTCTATTTTTATCGTCGCTTGTGTGAGAAGGATGATATCTTTGATCTTGTTTATGAGGTATGGACTCGTGAAGGCCATGTGTCCGTCTCCGCTAAGCTCAGTAAGTGTCGCAGAGAGCTGGTCTGATGGTCTAAGAGTCAACACTTTAATAGTGCTAAGTTGATTGAGGAATCATGAGTTAAGCTTAATTTGCTTCTTTCAAGCCCTTAAACAGAACCCCATGAGATCCAGCGAGTGACGTCCACTCTGGAAGGTGCTTATCGTGATGAGGAAAAGTTTGGGAAGGAACGAAGTCATATCCTATGGCTAATGGTGATCGAAAATCTGGTTTCTTTCATGCCTCTACACATAACAGGAGAATGATTAATCGTATCTCTTTCATCGAGGATGATAATTGAGCGTTATCTTTTTAAGGAGAGTGATATAGCCTCGTCGATATGCTCTTAATTTCAGAATATTTTCTCCTCTAATGGAGTTGTTGATTTCTCAGTCATTAAGCAAACTACTCTTCCTACTGTCTCAGAGACGGACAATGAGATGTTGACAGTTATTCCCTTTACGAAGGAGATACAACTAGCGGATTTTGCTATCATATAAGGCCCCTAGACCGAATGGTTTCTCATGAGGATTTCATCACTCATATTGGGCTCCTGTTGGGATGGATGTTACCAGAGAAGTCACTGATTTCTTTATGTCTGGTTCCTTTCGACGAGACATGAACTCTATAATGTGACTCTCATTCCGAAGATCTCACATCCTCGAGAGGTTTCCGATTATCGCCCAATAGCCTTGTGTAGTATTTACTACAAGATAGTGGCTAAGATTCTGACAAGGCGTATGCACCCAATTCTCCCTGGCTTGATCTCTGAAAATCAATCAACATTTGTGCTAGGAAGATTAATTTCAGATAATGTCCTCATCACTCATGAGATCTTACATTGTCTTCATCGCTCAAAAGCCACCAAGAGAGGAGCCATGGCGGTTAAGACGAACATGAGTAAGGTCTATGATCGTATTGAGTGGACTCTTTACTCTGTGTGTTGGAGAAGTACGGTTCTCATTGTGCATGGATAAATTGGATAAGGGAATGCATCACTACCATTGCGTATTCTTTTATGCTTAATGGATCCCCACAAGGCCAGGTTCTATCCTCGAGAGGCTTAAGACAAGGAGATCCTCTCTCTCCTTGTCTTTTTGTTTTATGTACGGAAATCCTTTCTAGTTTATGTTGGTGAGCTCAAGAAGAGCTTACCTGGAATCAATGTTTCATGGTTTAGTCCTCCTATTAATCATCTCCTCTTCGCAGATGACACGATGTTCTTCTGTCAGTCTGATTTGATGAGTGTACATGCCTTAAAGAAGCTCATTCATGGCTATGAACTTATCTTCAAGAAATCCATTAATCTTTCTAAGTCATCTATCACTTTGGCCTCTAAGACATCGTGTTCTCTTCGGATGTTGGTGAAGAATGCCCTCTAGATTTTCAAGGAAGGAGGTACTAGTAAATAAAATGGGATTACCTGAGCACTTTGGTCAGCGTAAGCGAGACATATTTGCCTCTATTGTTGATCGGATTAAATAGAAGGCTCATGGCTGGTCTTTACGGTTTATATCTTCAGTTGGCAAGCAGGTGATGCTTAAGTCTGTCTTATCGGCAATTCCCACTTATGCCATGTATTGTTTCAAGTTGCCCGATTTTGGTGAGATGACAAGCAAGATGTTAGGAAGATGTCTTGGATTTCCTGGGAAAGACTTTCCCGGCCACGAGTAGTGAGCGGTCTGGCTTCAGGGAAGTGGAAGCGTTTAATGACTCTCTTTTGGCGAAACTTTCTTGGCGCATCCTGAAGTACCCAAATTCTTTAGTTTTTCATATTCTTTTGGGAAATTAGTGCCATTCGTCCTCCTGTATGGAGTGTTCTTCGCTTACAACTATGTCTCATGGTTGGCGCATAATTATGGTTGGCAAAGAGGTTTTACGACAGGGTGTCGGATGAGTCATTGGAGATGGAATGTATGTAAGGGTTTGAGGGATAGTTGATTGTCTACTTCTTCTCCTCTACGGCCCATAGGCCCGCCTCCCCCTGGAGTCCATGATCTACGAGTCTCGGCTCTCCTTAGTGATCATCCCCGTGTGTGGAACTGGACTGCAATTTCAGAGGTCTTGCCTCAATATTCTTATCATATCTCAAAGGTGGTGTTGGGGTCAACTACTCGGAGGGATACGCTTGTGTGGTTGCATAACAAGAATGGATAATATACTTGTAAGAGTGGTTATTCCCTCCTTAATGCACAACATCTACCTTCCGAGGCCAACTTTAATTGGTTGAAGAATATTTGGAAACTGAAAATGCTTCTAAAGATTCATAGTTTTCTGTAGAGAGCAATGAATGATGCTTTACATCTGAGCGAATTGCTCCTCTCACGAGGAGTTATCTCAGATTCTGCTTGCCAGCGCTTGGGTTACATGAGATAGTTGATCACGTCCTCCTACAGTGTCATTACGCTCAAGAGGTCTGGAATTTGGTTCCATTGGCTTTCCCTACCTTTGTCTCCACTCCTACTCTAGGTCTCTTTCTTGTATCCATGTGCTCTTTGAAGGCGTTGCCTCCCACGGGCTTGAATGGAGTGGATGTTTATCCTTGGGTCTGTTGGATTTTAAGGAAGTCTAGGAATCGCCTAGTTTTCAATATGGAGCAAATCTTTGTGACTGCTCTCATTTTTCAGGCCCTCGACAATGCCCGGGAGTGGCAAACTGCTTATCGTCTTCAAGATAAGATTATCTGAACTTCTTGTTCCTTTTCACCTCAACTCTCTGCATCGGCTTCTTCCAGGCCTTCTTCTACGACATGTTGGGTGGATGCATCCTGAGACTTGGCAGCTAGGAAGTGTGGCATGGGTTGGTTTTATCTTTCACCAGAAAAAGCCTCGATGAGAGAATTTGTTTCTTTTCAGGAGGGTGTGTATACGACTTTGATGGTTGAAGCTTTGGCTATGCCTCGTGCCTGACGCAAGGATGTTGTGTTGGGGATATATTAGTTGTTTTTGCACTCGGACTTCCAGATTCTGGTCAATTTGATCAACCACAATGAAGATCATATAGACATATTTGACCTTCTTCAAAAAATTAGGAATTTAATCTCTAATTTATGTGCTGTTTTATTTATTTTTCTTCCAAGGCCGGTGAACTCTTTACTTGATTTGTTAGTAAAACGAACTCTTTGTACTCAAGATTCTTCAATTCGTGAAATTTAATAAAATTTTCTCCTTCGTGATAAAAAAATGAGCTAATCCAACTCATTTAAACTCTCTCTATTTAGATCCAATCTCACCAAGATTTCAAATATTTTAAGACTCATGAAGTTTTTTATGATCTATTAGAACTATTCAATTACACTGACTAAAACTACATTTTGATACATTTGTTTCGATTTAATTTCGTTGAGATCTTTTTGCATTCTTTTATTAAAAGAAGTGAATTTGCGTTTTTCCGCCAAGAATGTGATTTTATTTTTATTAAAAGAAGTGAATCTACATTTTTTTGGTCAAAATGTAAGTCTTATGTTTTTGTGCAAAAAATATGTTTAGTTCTTTGCGTTCAAAATGTGATTTTGCATTAAAAGTTAGATTATGTTTTTCGTTAAAAATATACTTAAACTTGTTTAAAATAAATTTTATTTTAAAATATTAGTGGGCCGAATTGAGTTCTCATCACATTATGTTCAAAACCCATTTATAAATGAATCTTAATAGATAGTCTATTTAACCATGTTACACAAAATATGATAAATGGGTTAAAATAAACATATCCACGCTATATACATTTTTGGGTCTACAAATTTTAAAGTTCATTTTAGAGTTAGTTTCGTTATATGAAATAATGTTTGTTAAGATGTATATATGAATCATTTGGATGAACCATCTCGACGGACAATTTGGATGAATTTTAAAATTTTAGTTAAAAATTTCAAAATCATCTGAATGAGTTTAATTAGATCATCCAGATAAACCAGGTTGGTTCATCCAAAACTCTAAAAATACAAAATGCTCTTAAATAAAACAAAAATGTACACAACATAAAAATCTAATCGCTATAATTTTTTGAACACCCAACACTTTCTTCCTCATGTTCATAACCATCAACACAAATTTTTCTGTCAAAATCGAAAAACTGCAAAATCGCATTTTTTTTGCCAATACCGCAAAACCGCATTATTCCACCAAAGCTACCACAATAAAAAAATCATATAAAAAACAACAAAATCACATTTTCTCGCCAAAACCGAAAAAAATCACATTTTTCCACCAAAACTGCAAAACCTTAAATTTTTGCCAAAACTGCAAAACCAAATTTTCCCGTCAAAATCACATAATCATATTTTCCCGCAAAAACGCAAAATCAATCTAAAAGTACGATTTAAAATTTATTTAGTTGGAGTTATAATTTAATTAAAAGATTTAAACTAATTTGGTTCATATTAAGATAGAAAAAGTATGATTACGATCAAAAATATATAGTTATACTAAAGCAGGGTATTTTGGTGTTTTGCTTACTAAAATCATTCTAATAAACTATCTAGATAAACAAACGGACATAACATCCATATAAATCATTCAGATAAATCATCAGATGAACAGACAAAAAAAGAAACGAGCATGATGAACCTATCGAAGGAAGAAACGAACATGATCTTACTATTTTAATGCTCATTGTACCCTGTGTGATAACTATGTTTCGTAATGATGGTTAATGATACATTTTAATAACTAAGATGTGAAAACTAGCGACTAACATAATTTAATGTTGAAAATTAAGATCATGATTGTTTGTGGTTTTTCAAATGGTTTTTAGATTTTGGTTTTTGATTTCTAGTTTTTCAGCTTTTAGTTTTAGATTTTTGAAATAAGATTCTTAAGTAAAAATTTATAAAAACTAGTTTTTGGTTTTTGAGAAAAAATAACGAGAATCCATCAAAAACTAATTTTTGGTTTTTTAAGGAGAACTTAAAATCAAAAAACATGATTGGAAGATTTAAGTGAAAAACTGTTTTTAAATCTTGAAAAAACCAAAATTTAAATATCTTAATTGATAAATCAATTAGTTTTTTAGAATCAAGAACCAAAAACTAGTTTAGAAACTACTTAACAATCAAGGCCTAAGCGTCCAACTCAAGTAAATTGTTAAAGAAAAACTAGAGTTAATACATTATTTAGAATAAGCGATTGAACAACAACGGACAATATTTATATTTAAATGGTTGGTAAGTTTTGGAAAATTAGGTCCAATAACTAAGAAAAAAAACAATATTTGCATTTATGTCTACAAAAAAACATATTTATATTTTCTGAAATATATCACATTTTACTCCTATTACTCATCCAATTGTTTTTTTAATTCCTTCTTTTTGTACTCTTTTCTCCAACCAATTTTTGTTGAACTTTTTTTGTTTTATATGAATAATAGATAAAAAATTTTATAATAATAAAAATGTTGATTTTTTTCACATTCACTATAACTTGAATTTTTAAAAACAAAGATATCTTTTCTAATGCTATCTAAATAACATTGTAAGTTACACAATTGTAAAATAGTCAGACTATTTATTGCAATTCATAACATTCTATTTATTTATTTATTTTTCAACATTTTTTAAATACCCTCCCAATTTTTTAATGTTGTTGTTTTGCCGATAACCTAATTATATACTGATTTTCTACGCAAACTTTCATTGATGTTTTGTTATTTGAATTGTTTACATACACGCGGAAATAATTATTCTATTTTTAGTAGTATTTCTATATTTTGTACATTATAATGCTTAAAGACTATATACAAAATATATATCAATTTTGAAAAATTCAAAATACACCAAATAGAAAAAAATCTATTCTTTTTTTGTATGAACAAAATTTGTTTTCTACATTTCATTCAACCTATATATCAATTCAAGTAAAAAGGGGTGAAATAAAACTAGATTAAAAAAATAAATAAATAAAAAATAAAAATTAAAAAAATAGGATAAAACTGTAAAATTGTAGCTAATTTTGATTTAAATTTAATTCAAAAATACACATGCTTAATTTTGCTAATATTGTTGTTTTTATGGATATTGGGCAAATTCATCCTTAAGTTTTTATGTAGGAAGTTGTCAAGTTGTCCGAAGGATCTCGACTCTTGACCGTTTCTTTAGGGGTAACTTTGTTAGTTAGTTGACCACCATTAATTAAAAAAATAGCAGTGAGATCTTTTTCCTATTAATTTATCTTTTTTGTCCCTACACCCCACAAAACTTCAAATGGCTTGACAGGTTTATACATATTTCGAAATGAAATTGTAAATACACGAAAAAGTAGATTTTTCCCTATCTGACGTATTAGGGCTGGGCATCCGGATCCTCGGGTCGGGTTCGGGTCGGTTCTTGTCGGATTCGGTTCCTTCGGGTCCTAAAAATTTGGACCCACATAGGTACATAGAAAAAAAACGGGTCGGTTCCGGGTCGGGTCTTGTCGGGTCCGGGTCGGTTCGGGTCCACTTATCTCGTACTCATTAATACCAAATTTTTTTCGGATCTTTATTGTATCTGGTCGATTCCAGGTACTTCGGGTCTAAAATATGAGTTTCGGATCTACGGGTACCCATGAACCTGCAATATTACCCGAAAATCAAACCTAGAAAAACGTTAATGGTCTAAAAATACCCAATATGGTATAAAAATTGTACCCAGACTCAAATAATTTTCGGGTCTAAAATTACCCGAGCGGGTCCCGGGTCGGTTTTGGACCCGAACCTGCTACTCACAGGTCCTCCATCGCTGGACCCAATAGGGTAAAAGCCTCGGTTCCGGTTCTGGACCCGAACCTGTGTTTTCGGGTCGGTTCCAGGTCGGATCCTCGGGTCCAGGTTAAAATGCCCAGGCCTATAACGTATTTTCAATATTTCAAAGCAGATATATATTTTGCAAATACACAAAAATTGTAGTAACTTATAAGGAATTATATACTATTTAAATAGACAGTCTATTTTTATATAGTACGTCTATTTATTACAAAAATTTAACTTTCATATAAGTGAAAATAGATTAATTAAAAATCGAAACTTCCTACTATATAAAGAAATGAATGTGAAACTTAATCTAATCACACAATTTCTAAACTATATGATCAACTAAAAAAGTAAAAAATATGTTTCAACTAAAATAATAAACAGAATTGCTATTTGAGATAGGATAAATAGTACGGCAATAGACTATTTTAAATAGACTGTCTATTTCCGCGTGTCTATTAATTTCATAAATAACCAAATGTAAAGGGAAAAAAATTGTAATTGGGGTTCACAGTTGTATTTGGTAATGTTAAAAGTATCTGTAAACAAAATTTTGAGAATGAGCGATTTAAAAGAAAATGAAAGGAGAGAAAACTATGTTACGCAATAGATAGACCGTTTATTTGTTGCAACCGGACTATGTACTCAAAAGAGCAAAATCGTCATAAAATCATGGAAACAGTGAATTTTTTTTGAGGTGTTAGAAACTTAATTAATGTGAGAGGGAATGCTATCTCACCAAATTTCCCTTTCTTTAGTCATAAAATACTGATCTTGTTTTTTTTAGTTTTTACAATGGTATTTGGTTCTCCAAAAAACCATTTCTTTTATTCATTCATGAGAAAGTAGTTTTTTTTTCAATTGTAGAGAATTTTGATTTTGAGGAATTTTTGTTGTTAGTATCTAAGATCCAAAAACTAATTATGGGGTTTGACAACATATCATGGCCTTATTTTTTAATTACGGCTTAGCATCCAAAAATAATGGATTTTTAAATTTATTTATTTATTTTGTAAATATGCTACTTAGTTGAAATTAAATTTATCTTCTTTTGGTTATTTCCTTAAGACTTTCCGTAAATTATTTAGATTATTAAATCTACATTATCATTCCCTTGGCTACAAAGGAGCATGTCAAACTTACACAACTTAGTCTCATCTTTAAACATTTTTACAAGTGTACTTAGAGTTTTCAGTACGTTTAACTATTCTTATAATGTTTCAATATATGCTAGTGCTTTATTTAATTAATAAATATTCATTATAAATTATTTCACGTTCCGTCTTAGGATAGTGTACGCTAGTTATGTATTTAGTATAGGTATGAAAAATCGAGGACAATCATCAAATGAAAAATAAGTATCTATTTAGTTAACATAATTCTTTCAATTGTGTAACCAAAAAAAGAATTCTTTTAAGGAGAATTAGAAAAATGAGATACTTTCAATTTGGATTTGTCCAAATAGGACTTTCGGCAATTTTGGCCATTTTTGATATGTCATACCCGTACAAAATGAAAAATTAGTAATTTAAATTTTAAAAATACTTAAAAATATGTAAACTATTAGAAACATAAGTATGACTACTTATGTATTTTTTCATAAAAAATAAATAGATAAATAATATTTTATTTAATATACTA
Organism: Anastatica hierochuntica; assembly: GCA_900406275.1. Taxonomy (NCBI): domain Eukaryota; kingdom Viridiplantae; phylum Streptophyta; class Magnoliopsida; order Brassicales; family Brassicaceae; genus Anastatica; species Anastatica hierochuntica. Next base: position 8,839 of record OVAN01005931.1, on the reverse strand, counting down.
GCTAAGCACATAATACTCATTTTGGTCATCTACTTAGTTTAGAAATTGTATACTAAGTATTGTACAGTGATCTACCTATGGTATAAAACGTAAAAAAAAGTTTCTTATATTTCTAATTTCGGTAGAATACGATTAATGGTATTCTAGCCATATGTCTTTGGTCTACCAAACGCTAGAATATATATTCTACTGATTACTTTTTGATCTACCTCGTAGGTTAATACGTATTTTGGCTTTTACCAAATGTGACGCGTTATGCAAATTAAGTTTTCTACCCACTATACATTGTTCTACCCTATTTAGAAAACGTATTATACCTAAATAATGAAAAAGGAAATTTCCATATTGCAGAAATTCTGTTTCATCATTTAATTTCCTAAATTTATGTTTAATATACCTAAATCTAAAAGAATATCTTCTTCAACCATATTTCTTCAATTATATCGTCTCTCTCCCACGATAACACACGTTTTTTTCGTTTTTAATTTCTTCATCATCTTTTCAACATGGTCTAATCTATGTTAAATCTCATGAATGGATATAGTTGCAGTGATCAGTGGAGTTTCGTGGTTGACAAAGAACGGCGTGGTCGAATGGTAACTTTGAAATAAATTGAAGAAATTAATTGACAAAGAACGGCGTGGTCGAACGGAGTTTCGTGGTTGAAATGTTTTTGCTTTGTGTGTGTTAATGTGTTTGAGGTGTAACTGTTTCTTGTTGTATAAGTTAGCTAAGCATTCCACATTTTGGTAACAGAGCACTTTAATTTCAAATTGAAATATATTCTAACGAGAAATATGAAAGCTAGTGAAGGTAACATAAGTCAACATATACTAAAGTACATATCATTAGTCTGCAATATCATCACAGGCACGAAGAAAGATGTTCGCAAAATCGTCGATCGATCTATATAAGCAACGATCTTCGAAAGATTTTGACGGGTTTTTACCATCGCTGCAAATGGTGAGGGAAATCATACGAAATTTCTTCAGGAGAGAGCCAAGCTTCTCGATTTATTCTCGAGATTTGCTCATAAACTACTCTGTTTCCTTCAGGAGTTAGACGGAGTCCATCACTGCTTACATCCATCGATAACAAGCAAGAACCATAAACAACATAAAGATTCGCGAGATGATCGATCGATAACATTTTACGATTGGATTTAGAAACCGAACCTTAGGAACTTTTTCTGCCAATCTTTTGTTTCCTGCATCTTAGACCATAGGTTAACATATCGTAGACCGAGTTCCTTAGCTAATGCAACACAATGTTGTGCGTAGATTCCTGTGGTTTCGTTTGTTCTCTCAGTCTCTTTCATAGCTTTTTCGTCATAGATTGATCTAACGCAACACAATCATAAACAGTTAAGAAACAAAAACATATGAAACAAAAAAAAGAAACCTTACTCTACATAGCTTTGTCTTCCGGATTCATCGACTGGTGGTGGAGTTATAAGCACTATTAGCATAGTAGGTGAACATTTCTACAAAAAAGAGATCATATACTCATACTCAGAAGACATTTTGTAGACGAAACCGATGTAAAGAGGCATCACAACATAAAGGAAGATAGCAAAAAAAAAACTGAAACCTTCAAATGTCTTCATGTACCAGGACTCAAGTGACTACTTCGACCAAAGTTCGATTCTTCGTCTTGAGCTGTGAGGAACTTCTGGCTCTTGACACTGCAACTGAGGATACGGGTATGTGTGCCCACCCCTAGTTCTTGTAGACCTACTGTGACGAAATATTTGGTCTGTTGGTGTAATGTGGTAGGATGATGCATTTAGAAGGTGTAGAGTCTCTGTGAATATTTGTTTCGGGCATAAGATAATTGTTCGAAAACCTTATTGTTGTTAATCTTGTCTTTTGCAGCCACTTGGATAGACTAAATGTGCCTGTGAGTTGGCTCAGGATAACTAAGCTTATGAGTTGGGTCTACTGCGATGAGTTCCTGAACCCTCCATCAGGTTACAAATGGAACAACATGGATACCGAATCAAAGCTACACGAGCTTCAAGCTTACGTAGAAATATACTCACTTACCGAGTGGTGGATTATGGAAGATCTTTAAAACGACTGCTCCCAAGTAATTCTCTCTATCTTGCAATCCGCTAGAGAGTTATCGATCAAAACAATCGAATTAGCTGCAAGTTTCTCAATGTGGAAACTAGTGGAAGCAGCTGCTGATCACGCAGCTCCTATTTACCATCAGCTACGTGACTCAGGTGAGCTCGATGAGCTAGATGATGATCTAGTTAACTTAATTCGAACAGCCGCTGTTCAATTCTCCCAACAAGGTGGTTAAGTTAACCGAAAGCAAAAAGCCAAAGAGGGCTTTGAGAGAATCCGGAACCGACAATCCGGTGATAACTATAATGTTTGCCAATAGGATTCACGGCTTGATCTAGTTTACTTATGTTTCTCTGTGTCAAGAAGAAGAAGAAAAAGAAAAGAAGAAGAAGAAGGAGAAGATAATGTTGAAGAAGAAAAGATAATGTTGCGTTTTTCTAAAACGCAACGTAAGTGATCGTTTTTATTTTTTTTACTTATTTTCCTTTTCTTAAACTAAATTAATATAAATTAATTTTTAAAAAAAAACTAAATTGAGTGTGCATAATCGGATATAATATAATAAAAACATTTTAATTAAATCATAATTTATTAATTTTAGGGGTATAATCGGATATAACAAAATTTAAATCATATTGTGATAAAATTATTATTCAAAATCCTATTAGAACAAATCTAATTTGAGAGTATCTCATATATATCTCATCATAGTACACAAGTAAGTTAACTAATTATGTACATTTAACCTTGTTACTAAAGACAAAGTGGACAAATAGGATGGTTCATACATTTTTGGAAATATATAAAACTGAGATGGAGTGTATTAATTGCCATAATAGACCTCTACGAAAAGAAAGTAAGACGAGAATTAGAAATTGATTTGGAGAAGCAACATGTCACAATCTAGGATGGTTTCTACTAAAATATTACGATATCAAAAATCTTTATGAGACTTATCGTTGATTGGTCCGAATCAGGGCGAGACCGTTGGTTTAAAAGGCTTAAAACATTTTTAAAAATATAGCCTTCACCTCTAATGCGGTGAAAATTTACCTTTTTAAATGTCATCAAAACAAAAACAATTTTTATATACAATTATCCTACACATTTTTAAACAAAAAATTATGTCATTTTTATGTATTATTTTTATAAAATATCACAATAAAGGGATAGCAATTAAACTTTCAGGTTTGAGTTTTATATTTTGTGTTTAGAATTCAATTTTAACACTTTTAGATTTATCTTTTAGGATTTAGGATGTAGTTTTGATGTTTAAAGTTTAATTTTTAGTTTTATAATATTTTTGGTCAAACATCATTTTAATGGTATTTTGGGGAAAAAAAGCATGTGATAGTATCTTGGAAGAAAAACATATTCTATGGTATTTTTGAAAATTTATCCTGTTTTGTTTGTTTCTTAATTATTGATATCAAAAGTAAAAGAATAACTAGTGAAAACTTATCAAATTGAGGGAAAAATATTGTAATTAATATTTGAGAAAATTGAAAAAATTGACACTTTAAATTTGGGTCTGTCTAAATAGAATTTAAATTAATGTAAATCCGAGTATACCCTTAAATTAAACTAAATATGACTTAACTAAAATATAAAATAATTAGTAATTGTTTTGTTAATATAATTTTACAAAAAAAGAAAAATGAGTAAAAAAAAAGAAAGGTAAAGTCATCGAAGTAAAAGAAAAACGTAAAGTTTTAGCCGTCCAGCTTTATCATTCATCAATGGCTATTTCTTCATCATCTTCTTCTTCTTCTTCCGGCGGTTAAATCCTTGTCTTCCTTCTCTGTTTTTCTTCTCTTTTTCTTCTTCTCTGTTATAATTTCTTCAACATCGTTTATCTTCTTCGTCGTCTTCTCTTGTCGGCGCTTCTGCAACTTCGTTGTGTTCTCACGTCGTCTGTTGTTCGGAGACGGAGAGGGGAGAGACTTAGTCTGGTGTTGTACAGAGATCAACTCGCCAAGACATTTAATTCAACTGGGTTTCTCAAATTCAGAAGCTTGGCCAAAATTTCTCGACCAAAGAGGAAGCGGAAGGCGGAGAGAACAGAGGGGAAGGAGAAGGAAAAAGAAAAAAAGAAGCAAATGCAACGAATTCGCGGTGGTGGAAGAAGTTGAAGAAGCTCATGGAGAAACTGAGAATATTGATGGGTTACTCGAAAAAGGTTATGGTAGCAGAGGATGATGGGGAGGCTCAACAAGATTGTTGCTTTTGGATGAGAAATATTCCGGTGAGGAAGTTCAAGGCTTGCCTGAGGCTATCAAGGTTATAAATCTCTCTTACTACATAGTTTTCATTGTGTTATTCTCTCTTTGCAATGGGAGATTTATATGGTTTTTGTTTGGTAGGTTCTGTTCAGGGAAGTTAAATAGACCGACGCAAGCTTAAGTTTTGAGTTAGTGAAAAGTAGACTGACTTTGTTCTATGACTATTGGTCAATGAATGAGGTAAACGATGGGACTTTAAGTGGAATTTTCCTGGTCTTTTTTTTTTTGAAGATCAAGTTGGTTTGCTTCAAAGTAAAGATTTGTTGTAGGTATTGGAAGCTTTGGTACCTAATGGTATGATTGTGCTTCAACATTTGAGATTGTGAGACATATTGCACATCTGAATCTAAGAGACGAGCATCTACCTTACAAGAGACTTATAGCTATGGTGATGGTGGACATTGCTTGAGTCTTAAAAACAATTTCCCCATCTTCAGAAATTGAATCTTGTGTGTTGTTTCGTTATGTTCTTACTTTTTTTTTCAGGTAGTTCTGGACAAAAATTAGCCAAAGATACAAACCGTTGTGAATGAGATTGATCTTATTCATAATGATTTCAGAACAATGCAGCTAGAGGTTTTACCCGGAAACCATTCCTTGGTGACTCTGGTTATTGAAAATGGATTGCGCTTTCATGTTGATGTAGCTAGAGTGTATGTATCTTCTTTCCCATTAAGTTATTAATACCATTTGGACTTAGCCCTTAGTTTCCTTGTTTCTGCGATCAAATAACCTCTTTGTAACAATGTTTGATGACTAAATATATCCATCTCTTGGGTGATACGTGTTTCTATTGTATTCTTATCATGTGATTTAACATTTTGTTTTTATAATCTGACATCTTGCTGTAAAGATATATTTCACATAGTGTTGGAAAGATACTAACCGAAATATAGAAACTTCCATTTTTTCGTGATTTAGATAGAATATGTATCCTACCAAGAGTAGAACAGTGCGTAGTGGGTGGAAACGCTATTGTTCATAACGCGTGACATTCGGTAATAGACATAATATGTTATAACACGTAAGGTAAACCAAAGAGTCATCTGTAGAATACATATTCCAGTTGTAGGTAAACCAAAGATAAATGGCCAGAATATACTCAAACGAATTCTAGCAAATTTAGAATATATAAGAAAATTTGATTTGCGTTATATATACTTAGCAAATTTATAGTAGATCATTGTAAAATACTTAGTATACGATTTCTAAATTAAATAGACGACCATAATGAGTATTCTATACTCAGTTAGACATAAAGTAAAATATGATTGAACAACTTATTTTTTATGAAAAAATACATAAATAGTTTTACTTGTGTTACTAATAGTTTCCATATTTTTTGAATTTTTAAAAATTTAAAGTACTAATTTTTTTCATTCCATTAAGGGAAAACATGTCAAATATGGTCAAAATTTTAAAAAAAATTTATTTGGACAAATTTAAGTTCAAAATGCCTCATTTTCCCAATTTCCTCTTAATATTTTCCAAACCTGACGTGATTGTGAAGCTGTCTATTTCTAAGACCACCCGCATCAGTGAATCGATTCCCCAGTATTTATTTCTTTTTTCTTCTTTTTTTTCGGTTAAATTTTTTTTTTTAATTAATAAAGTAACCAATCGCGGGCCGCCACGTAGCGTGGGATCCGCGCTACAGTTGACTACCCCGGCTCTTCGCAGAGAGACTGGGAGAGACGAGTTTACAAAATGTAAATATTATAATACTTTTTTTTTTTGAAGTTTGTGTGAACTTGGCTTAAGAACCCTTAATTCACATGCCCTAAATCTACCTTTTAAAATAAAAGTATCAAAATAAGAAGAGTGATATTCGAACCTAAACTGTCGAGTCCACAAAATTAGTGAATAGCCAGCTAAGCTACTGAATATCACTTGTCATGTGGCCTATATATTTTTATATACCATGTGGCTTAATTGCACTTAATCCCACAACAAAAGTTATTGAAATGGACGATGCATGGTGGCGAGAACGAATTCATGTAATTCATAACATTACATCACATTATTTTGTTATAAGAAATAATGACCTTTGGATCGACATTTTGGCACCAAACACATTGTTTTAGAATCAATTTCATTTCTAACAAAAAATGATACAATGCTATATATTACCTGAATCCATTCTCTCCACCATGCATCGTCTATTTAAATAGCTTGTGTGGTGGGATTAAGTGCAGCTCTAGTCTTTCGAACCAATCAACGATAAATCTCACAAATTTATGTTATAATGTCATTTCATTTTTAGGAAAAATCCCAAAAACCCTTCTTCTCTCTCGACTTTAACCCTTACCAAAGCAGTCGTCTGTGACGTCTCTGGCTCCAGTGGCTCCTTTAGCACCGGAGTCGGATTTCTTTTCCTTGCTTTTCTTCCTCTATATAGGTATCTTGTTTTTATCGGTTTCTCAGATTCGGAATTGTGGTTTTCAAACTTTGGGCGTGAAGATTTGGACGAGAGTGAAACTTGGTGGATATGGTTGCGTGTTCCTTCGCTACTCACCTGGAGATGTCAGATTTGTATGATCGACGGTGCGGCTCGCCGCGAACATCGTCGGATTTTTTCTTCGATCTTCTCGTTTTCTTGGTTCACTATCCTCAAGTCATTGATTATCCCTTCCGTCTGAGGTTGGACTTAGTTTCCTTCATGGCTAGTAGGAAAATTGCGAGACTTATCTATTTTGGTATTTAGTCTCGACATATCAGTTTATGGTTGTCGTTGTCATTAGTTTATTTCTGTTAAAAGCCAAGACACAATCTCTATTCTTGTTGTGTTCAAGAATTTAACCTTCTCGGTGGTTCTTTGGATTCACTCCGATCTTGGCTTACTACGGTTTATGGGGTTTTAAAAGTTGTGGTATCCGGCGTGAAAAAAGGTCGTTTCTTGTCACTACTCATCAGTTTGGTACGAGAACTGCTATTTTTGTGAGGTTTCTTTTAGGCACTTCTATGTGGACTTGTGTTTTCCACTTCGCCATTTGCTGGAAGGGTATGAGAAGAACTTGTTGTTCTGCCTTTCCGGTCCAAGCCTCGTGTTGTCTTTGAAGAGGTAGACTAAATCAATATAGGAAAATTTTGATCGCGTCACTACGTTGTCTTGACCTTGTTGCCTAACTTGGTTACTGTCAAGTTCCCGAAGGGTGTGATTTTAGAATCAACGAGGTTTTGGTTGTGTGTTTGGTCTTTGTCTGAATCTTTTATCTTTCTTTTGGACTTTTTTTTTGCATTTGAGCTGATTTGTTAGTGTGTCTAGATTCCACTGCTTCCCCTTTTGTGGGCTACGTTTCCGGAGAAATTGATTTTTCCGTTGGCTTTGGTTCTCAGGGATATTGTTGTATCCGCCGGGCTCTGTATTCCGCTTATCCTTATTAAATATAGTTGAAAAAGTAATTTCATATTTAGTGGAAGCCATTCAAGATAGTAACATGTTGCCTTTCCAAATCTATTTGTAATTCTCGTCTTACTCTCTCTTTCTGAAGGCCATTATGCCGATTAATACGATCCATCCCAATTCATATATTTTCCGAAAAGCATAAGCTATACTATAAGATAGAAATCAATCAAAAGAAATATGTTAAATAACTAAACACCTCCTTTTCTTTTGATGGTTGTCGGCCATTAGCTACACCCTTAATAAATACTTTCTCTATTTGATGTTTTAGCCTTTGGCATACGAATTAAGAATTCACTAACTTATTCAATTTCTTTCTTTTTCATAAAAACAACATTAACTACAGTTAATTCAACCAATAGAAAATCAAACTGCATAATACTAATAGTCAAAACACCAAATAACATTAAATATTTGCATAAAATATAAAAATGTCATCTATTTTGAAATAAAAAAATTCTCATAAAACATCATATAATAGAGTACATAACTAAATTAGCGTACACTATTGTGACATGATGTATTCATATTTTATCGGTTTTTACTAAGGTTTTCATACGAATTACGGTTTTTAGTATGTACTCGGATCGTTTTTGCGCGGTTGTTGTTCTTTGATATTTTTTACAGGAACGGAGCTTGAATGGACTAAAAGAACGCATTTTGAGTAGAATTCAAGCACCGAAGAAAGTCTGAAGAAGACTGAAGAAATGTCCTCACAGAAGGACAGAGATCGATCGATCCTTGTCCTGTTAAGGGACATGGATCGATCGATCCTTGTTCCGATTTTGGACCAGAACCTGAAAACGCAAACCGAAGTTAAAACGAACCGAGTTGTTTTACCTAAAACCTGAACTCGAGTTTTCCATTCAGATTATGTTATTTTCGATTTCCAGAACAGACTTCTGAGCTTTGTAATTCCGAGAGAGATCAGACTCTTCTGTACTTCGTTTTTGGAGAAGATTTCTTATCTCTACTTTTCGTTATTGATTCAATACAATATGTCTTTCTCAAATTCATCTTGTGTTGATATTATTGCTATGTGTGAGTAGATCTTTAGTTGGGTTTAGGGTTTCTCAAAAGGG